>VYZU01076886.1:6910-29942 GCA_013401355.1 Ceyx cyanopectus
CCCCCCCCCCCCCCCCCCCAATCTGGTTGTTTCCTGAAGTACAGGCTTGCTTTTAGCAACAGCTCATATTGCTCTGGACTAACCTATTTCCTATGGAGCTGATTCAAAGCCCCTGGCTGAGTCAGGGCACCAATGGAAATTTCAGACAGTGCACAAAACAGAAAGGCTGCAGGGAAGTCAAAGTGACAATTAGTTTATTTTTACAATAGTTCTATGGGCAAAACTGCATTGTAGAAGCTCCTTCCGTGCAGAACTTCTGGTCCTTTGCACAGCTAAGGTAGCATTGCTTCTCCAAGCAACTCAGTTTGGAAGCCTCTATCACTGTTCACCTTTTGAATAACACTGCTGGTAGAGGAATTGATCCCAGAGCAGTTGGGGATCAAGGGGATGTGTTTATACACAAAACTGTGATGGGTTTTACCTGGGCCCTTTTTCTAGGCCCCTTTTATCTGTGCCTGCTTTCAGGATGCATTGTGAGAGCATTGAATGTGTGGAGCAATATTTCTCTTTATTTTTTTTCTCTCTTAGCTTCTATAGAAAACACAGATTTAAAACTGACTCTCTGTCTTGAATTACTATTGTCTCAGTGCATCCCTAGAGACAGCACAAGTGAAATGTGATGGAACAAATGGCTGCAGAGACTCTTGCTGTGGTGTACCCAGACAGCCCTCTTGAGTGGCCATGTGCTGTGAAAATAGCTATTGAGGGAAACAAGCATTGCCCAATCCACCTAGTTTTCTGGATAAGGCTGAATGATTTATTTTTCTCTGAAATCAAGAAACTGTCCTTGGAATTCAAGCATGTGTTAAAAACAGTGTTGCTGAAGGCTGGTAACTGCATAAGGTTGCTCATTTCTGACACACCATAAGGACACTGGGTGCTGAGTTTTGACTGTGATGGGGATGTGACTCTGATAGCTTTACCTGTCCATTATTTTCTCCAATTTACCTGAGCCAGGGCCTTTGCAGACATTTGCTAAGGAAAAGCCTCTAGACCCTGGCTCAGGACAAAAGAGCAAACTCATCTGGCCCTGCAAAAGAATGGCACTACTATTTTTCTGCTCAAGAAATGTAAGCAAAATTGTGGCAAATGCCCAGTTCTGTGATTGCAACCAGTATGCTTGGGAACGGTCTGACAGAACTATTGTGGTTAATGGTGTAGAGACCTCTGTCTGAGTTTTAGTGTCACAGAGCTGGGCTTTGCACCTCTCTCCAGTTCCCCTTATCCATAAGCCTTCCAGTTTTTCAGATTTCTAAGTAAATATACTCCAGAGTAAAAAAATGTCAAGTAGCCCTTCTTTGAAGGCAGCCCCTCAGTAAAACCCATTCGACATTGGATAAATTGAAGTGCTCTGATTTCAATCAGTTCCCAAGGCTCCTGATTCTCACATCCTTAGGCGCATTGCAGGTGTGGTGTCCTGGTGTTGTTCATGCCACTGGTGACCGGCCTTGATCTTCTGCTTTACCTGGAAGCAGGTGAAGTCACTACATCTTTTCTCTGTAAGATGACATCATCCTGAACAAGGTATAAGGAAATAGACAAGTACAAAGCTCCTTATTAGAGCAAAATCCTCCCTTACCTGGTTTCTTTCCATTTTAAGACCTTGTGTTCAGGGTGTAACCTGTTGCTGGTGGCTGCATGGGTTGTTGGAATGGCTGCATGCACAGGCTGAGAAGTACCTTGTTTCTGCCCTCCCCTAGTCTTTTCTCATTTTTACCTTTGTCTTCTATTCCTTTTCGCTGCAAGTTCAGAAGCTCGTTTGTAACTTAGGCTGTTGACATTGCATGTTTGCCAAGTTTGGGTATTTCAGCGTTCATGCAGCTCCGGTTTCATTCAGTTTCTCCTGTGCGCTTGATCCCTTTTATCTTGGGCCTTATTAATGTGATTGCCCTGTGACAACAGTGGCTGGAAAACATACAGGAGAGCTGGAGCAAGTCGTGTTTGGTGGTGGCTGCTGAACTCTGCAGCGATAGCAGGGAGAGCAGGGGGGGCTGTGCTGCTGTCCTGCCCTCTCTCCTTGGAGTCCTGCAGCTCAGCTCTGCCCCTGGCAGGGAGATGAGTGTCTTCCCTGGGGAACTCAGCCCTGCAAACAACACCCCAAAGCAGTCCAGAGAAGCAGAGTTTTGTATTTCATTAAACAGCAAGTGGGCAGGTTTGTTTTCTATTTATTTCTCCTTTTATCCTGCTATCAAGGGATCATCAACCCGCAGACAGTGTCCAACATTCCCAGATAAACTACATCTGTGCAGATTCCTTCAGATCCAGGCTGTAAATGCCCACTACCTGCACACAAAATGCCCACATGTTCCCTGGGTGCCTTTTCCAGGGCAATCTTTCCAAAAAGCTTTTGGAAAGATGTGTCCTCTCCCCAGACCCTTGTTCAGTGCTTGGGATGAGCCCTGAGACCATCGTGTCTATGCCAGAGGGACTGACCCCTTACCTTCTCCATTTTATATCTAGATGGTTTTGGTGACATGATTTAAGTAGGTCCCTCATCAACCAGGACATAAATTACAGTCAGCACTCTGGCATGGGACTCTGAGAGCCATTCAGGGCATTTCCCTTGCTAGAGATTTGTTTCCTCCAGAGCAACTTGCTGAAGTTGATGCCTTCCTTCTTCCCACTGCCCTCGACTTCGTGTTAAAGAGCAGTTAACTTGATGCTGCCCACCTCTTAATAAGGACATAACAAAACAGGGCACAATGTGGAGAAAGAGTTAAATAATGAATTTTGAGGTATCTAATTTTCAAAATCTTGCCTAATCAGGCTTTCCAGTTTAGCATTCATTTTCTCCACCCTTTGTATATACCAGTTTCAGTCCTTTATCTCTCCCACTTCTAAATATTTTACTGGGGTTTTGTTTTATACAGCTGAGAGGAATGCTGTTCTGATAAAACAGGGCTATAATCTCCTCAGGCTGCATTTCCTTAGTTCCCACTCTTCATCTGTAGCTTTTAAACAAAAAATCTTTACTAGATGAAAATAAAGACGGTGAATTTCAGTGGTACATTTAATAATTCATAAATCAAATGAAGTTCAAACAGGTTCAAAGTTTAAAAGTTTAAAAGTTTTGCTGAAGCTTTAAAGTTTAAACTGTCAGAGACTTTGACAAAAAACTTTTCCTGTCTGGAATATTTAAGATTGTTAAACTATATTACATGCATGGCTATTGCTCCATTTTTTCAACAACAACAACAAAAATTATTCTAAGATAATATTGATTTTATGTTTTCCTTAAGTAACTATTAGTTATGCAGTATAAAGAAGCATATTATTAGGGTAAAGAAGATCACAGCTACATATCTTACCTATTATATGAAGGGGTTTTTTTTCAGGCCAACTTACTTTGGCCCGCAAGAAATCACTTGATTTATTAATGCAGCTACATGCTAGAGGGGTAGAAAAGGTCTCCTTTTAATGGCTTGGCCATTATAAAAGAAGAATTCATATGAGTGTATGAAACTACAAAGTCTGAAAAGCATTAGGTTTCATGCATTATGTCCTTCCAAACTTTCGAAAATGCAAAGACCCAATTCTGTTCTTGCTTATACCACAATCAGTATCAAAGTCAGAAATGATGCTACCAAAACCAGTGCATTCGTATGTGATCTGGTTTATGCCAACTTCATTTCATTAATGGATTCGAGGATCTCTTTACTCATAATTTTATCATTCCCAAAGCATTTGAAGTATTTTTCAGAAACATATTCATTAAACTAATTGAATTGCCAAATGCAATTATAGCTCTAAATGAGTTTCTGTGAAATAAGTATATTATGAATAGCACATTAGGCAGATGTGCTTGTACTTAGGAAGAGGAACAAACTTCCCTTGGGGAAAAAATGGCATGGCATCAGAGGAACCTCACCAGTGACTGTGGTGCAGTCACAGCTCAGACACAAGAACCACCTGTAAGCCTAGAATTAGACATTTTCGTTCAGTAAAAATAACACATGCTCTATATGTCATTATTAGCCTCTAAAATTAATCTAGTTTTCATGAAGGAGCTCACAAAATAAGCTGCTTGTTATGGTAAAAGCAGAAACATTAGTGGCTTAAGAGGCTTTAACTGAAAATAGGCTGACTGATGGGGTAAATGGAAATAGGCATTAGATGGCCTTTAGTTTCTCAGGGAAATTGGGCTTGGAAAGAACTCAGTGAGGGAGAGAGGCACTCCATAATTCCTGATGTAACACAAGGTTGCAGTAAGAAATGCATATCCCAGACCACTTCTGAAACAGAGTTATTTTGGACTCTCAAACGCAGACCAGTTGCAATGCTGAAAGTTCAGCAGAGAGCAGAGTCATGTTCTTCCATCAGTCAGAAATCACTTACTCCTCCTAATAAGTGCAGACTTTTTTTCCAGCGAGCATCAGGGAATGTTATACACATGTCACAAGACTTTCGTCCAGCCTCTTGGACTGCTTCACCCTTGCTGCAGTTAACAGTGAATAAAGGACAGTTTCCCAGCATCCTACTGTAGTGGATTTTTTTTTCCCCTAGGGCCCATTGGAATAGCGTGTGAATTGTGGTGTGAATAATCTGAAATATATGCCTACAATGTGTCATTTTGCCTGCCAGGAGATCATTTGCAAAAAGTCAATAAAGGAGGGATACAAACCTGGCCAAATAAAGTTATTTTTAAACTTGTCTTTGTGGGCTGGTGTTCTCTCAGTGCAATAAAGAAAAACCTTAGGGTAAACCCAGCAAAGGACTAGGGACCCATGAGTAAAGTTAAGTGTAATGGGTGGTAGTTGCAAAACCCAGAATGCAGCATTAAGGGTTAAGACTGAACCTATCCTGAGGGAAGAGGGCTGGGCACTTCCAAAGGACAGTCCAGAAGTATCTCCACACTGAGTAGGAAGCTGCCTGCAAGCAGAAAACATTCACACGAGATGGATCCAGACCCTGATTCAACACCTGCTCCGCACCCAGGGAGCTTAGAAATCCTGCTTCCAGTCAGTAATACAGTGTCAACACCCCCCCAGGGCCCTGTTGAAAATGGGTACCTGCAGCTTTTCAGTTATGGGTCTCCAGGATTAGGCTAAATTGGCAAAACTCGAAGTCCTGTGTTCATTTTGGAGCCATCTCTTTAGCATAATAACATGACTTGGTAGTGTCTTGCCTGTAACACAGTTTTACCTCATTTCCATGATAGTTTAGCATCATCAACTCAGAGCTGACTTCCTTTGCTATTCTGATTGCCAATGAATTGCTGAATGACTCCTTTATAACTTGCTGCCTGGGAAGAGGCAGTGGTCATCTTATGACAGGCATATAAATCTCAGTGTAAATAGATTGTATGGAGCTTTTGATTTCAGGGACTAGTAGCTGGTATGGCCACTGCCCCAGCTGCTCCTTGTGGTTGTGTCTCCTCAAGCCCAGTGTTAAAGGGGACTCCAGCAGCCATACAAGCCACACAATGCTACAAGACATCTTCTGCCTAATTCCCAGGCCACAACTCTTTGGGCACTGCTTTGCATCCTTCTACTGGCTTGTCTCTTCAGTTTCCTGCCCGCTTGCCTGGGGAGAAAAAGGGCTCATTTCTACACACACACACAAAAAAGAAAAATGGGCAGGCCAACACCAGAAGAGGAATTTTCACCAAAGGAAATCTATAGATACCTTTCCTTGGTGGAAGAGTGAGTATTCAGGGCAGCTGCGTGGAGAGGAACTTCATGAAGTCCAGGTATCAGAGCCCTCCCCCCTCCCAAGCCTTTGTGTTCCCATATTCTATCCAGTTTTGTTCAGAAGAGTTTTGCCAGATTTTTCCGAGCCAGGGCTTGTGGTTTTGGAAAAGGAAACATTATTTGTCTCATAATACAGACATCAAGTAACAAACAAGGCATCTGCAGTTCCTGGCACGAAAGCTTTTTGTAGCAATTTACTATCCAACATCCTTATAATTAATGAGGGCTATAACTACTATTTTTAGTAGAGTTAAAATGTGCTATAAGTTATTAGAGAAAGACGTGTTGTGTAATAAGTGACTAATGTATCATTTTATTGAGAATTTGTATTAGATTGTTGAAATTTTCAGGGAGTTATTTCCAGAATATTCTACCTGATCTGGATGCTCTTTGAACATAGAACTGAAAGCAAACTGCAGCTTAGATGGCCTAACTGTCTAAGCATGTCAAAATCCTTGGAAAACAAAATCGCTATAATGTAAATCCATCCTGCCTGTTACCAGCAAGATAACTGGTTCAAGTGAGAGGCAGACCCACTGGAAAGCAGCCCCATGGAGAAGGACCTTGGCATCCTGGTGGACAATAAGTTCTCTATGGGACAGCAATGGGCCTATGGCCAGGAAGGCAAATGGTCTCCTAGGGGCACTAGAAGAGTGTGGCCAGCAGGTTGAGGGAGGGTATCCTCCCCTTCTACTCTGCACTGGTGATACCACATCTGGAATGTTGTGTCCAGTGCTGGGCTCCCCAGTTCAGGAAGGATAGGGAAATACCAGAGAGAGTCCAATGGAGGCTACGAGGATGATGAAGGGGCTGGAACATCTCTCTGCTGAGGAAAGGCTGAGAGCCCTGGGGCTGTTTATCCTGGAGAAGAGAAGCCTGAGAGGGGATCTTATGGATGTTCACAAAGATCTGCAGGGTGGGAGTCAAGGAGAAGGGACCAGGCTCTGTTCAGTGCTGCCCTGGGGTAGGACAAGAGGTAATGGCAGCAGGTGAAACAGGGGAAGTTTGAGGAGAAACTTCTTCCCTGTGAGGGTGCCAGAGCCTGGCCCAGGCTTCCCAGAGAGGCTGTGGAGTCTCCTGCTCGGGACACTTTCCAACCCCACCTGGCTTTGTTCCTGTGTGCGCTGCCCTGGATGCCCCTGCTCTGGCAGGGGGTTGGACTCGATGATCTCCAGAGGTCCCTTCCAGCCCCCACCATGCTGGGATTCTATGCAGTCAATCCTTTTTCAGGTGTGACAGAAGCAAACTCATCGTTATTAATTAGGGCAAGAGACGATGCAAACGGGAGACTATTGCCGACAACAGAATTGACCAACCGAGATGGTTCAGTTAGCGAGTGGATCGGCCGAGCTGTTACGGGCTGTCTAGGGCATGAAGGGGCCGTGCGGGGCCGGGCCGGGGGGTGCGGGGCGTCCAGGAGCAGCGGCAGGCGGAGCCGGTGCCGTCGGCGGGCGAGCCCCGCGCTTCCCGCGGCAGCCGCCCGTCGGTCCTCGGGCATCCCTGCGCCTGCGGGGCAAGGGAGCTGCCGGGAATGGCCACGAGAGGGGAGGCACCTGCAAACGGGACGGGAGAAAGGCACAGTCTCGATGTACACTTGTTTTGTTCTGAGTAGGATTTTGTCCTGCTGCGGCTGCTGCTGTTACCAAGTGTTTTGCGGGATTTGCGTCTTAATCCGCCTCTGTGCTCTCAGATGTTCTATATCTTGGGATATGGAGAACCAGAATCCAGCTCTCTGGGTGTTGGAATCATTGTTTCAACCTTGGCTTCCCAGTTGCATGGCAAAAAAACCCCCAACAACGACAATGACAAAAACAAACAAAACCCCAAACAAGCAAACAAAATCCAAGAACAACAACAAAAAGATTAAAGCAACCAACCAAACAACAACAAACACCCAAAAGCCCCAACCAACCAAAAATAAACCCAAAAAAATCAAACAAAAAATAAACATAAAAACCCAGACAAAAACAAAACAAACAAAACCAAACATATAAACCAAACACACACATACAAAAAACCACACAGAAGTAAAATAAAATAAATCCCTCCCCCTTAAGTAACACCCTTCTTTTAAAAGAGTAGCATAAAACTTTTTTTCCTCTTCTCTTGAGATGGAGCACATTCTTCCCTGCATAATGATGTTGTTTTCTCGTCTGGCAATGTTGGGCACACTGTCACAGCTATTTGCTATGCTATTCAATTAATAAGTCAGCAACCTGTTGAAGTGATTAGCTGTATTTGTTTAAGAGACGCCCAGTTCTGCAATTTTCAGGGAGAGTGCATTACAGGTTAGAGTTAAAATATTGACCAGGATCTGGGGGAAGCTCGTACAATCCCATTAGCCATTCCTATTCATGACTCCTAACCTAGTTAACCTAAATACAGATACTCTTAAAAAGATATGAACGGGAAGTAATTCTGTATAAACTGTATACTGTATAAAGTTTATGTGCAGCCAAGTTGAAGATGGAAAGATTGGGGAGTGGATCCTTGAGAGACAGATTACTTCAGCTGCTAGGCAAAAGTGCTGGCGCTGGCTGGAGCATCAAGTGTCTCAGCCCAGACATCAACATGTTCTTGAGGGAGTACTCCAGCAAGGAGCATAAGGTCACCAGTGCTGGCTTGGTGCCTTACTGCCCAGAGGATTTCCGTCTGTGACTGGAGAATTTTCATCTGCATCTTCCTGGTGCTTCCCAGCCAGGTGCCACAACGTGAGACCACAGCACGCTTGTCACTGGTGTAAGAGGCAAAACGTGCTGGAGTGAAGCAGGGACTCAAGGCGATTCTTTAGCTTCATCAGGCAGGAAGGCAAAGGTAAAGGGAGGGAAAAAATCTCTCTGGGATGGAGCACAGCTCACAGAACACAAACTGGACAATGAACAGCAGCGGGATTTTTCAAAGCGTGGAAGTAGCTTAGCAACAAGTGTTTATTTCCTGGTTTAGAAAAGGTGCTGTGAAGGCACGAACTCCCAGGAGATGAATCATATCTAAAAGGCAAGCATTGTTTAGCTTTGAAATTGTACCCAGAATGCCACTGAGATAATTCAGCATATGCTGTCCTCCATTCATAAAGGCCTGGCACGTTGATTGTCCAGCATGCACGCATCCAAACACGGTACAAAGCTGGAAGGCCCTGGCAGAAGAGCATTTGATGATTTTCCCCTTGCATTTCTGTTATTGACACAGTAACTAGCAGCTATAGATGCATCTTATAGAAGAGTAAACCCTGTCCTAGAGATTATATTGGTACATGGAAAAACTACTTTACTAAGTAATCGTAACTTGCTTCCAGGAGTCCAAAACCTAAAAGATGCTCATTACAATGTTGTTTCTGTTTGGGAAGTGTAAAGCTCAGTGATTCAGGAATTCTGTTTCAGTGAAATCAAAAGATAATCAAACTTTACTAAGACAATTGCCAGCTTTTCTTTTACCTAAAAAACTTTCTGCTTGAAGTGGCCTTCAATTTTTAATTTTTAAAATCTTTGATTTTCAAACACAGCAATGCTGTTTCTGAAAAAATTCAGCTCCAAGTGGGCATAGTTTTACAGGTGGCAGTGATGACATTTATTGCTCAGCTATAAGCATGAGATCTTTAATGGTCTTGAGCAAGCTGCACTCTACCTCTCTGTCCATAACCATTCAAATATTGTCCCACCTGTGTTGAAAGATATTTATTGATGTTTAGCAGTTTATATGAGGTCATCAACCTTTCAAACAGATCTCGCTGAAAAAATTTATTGCTGTGTTATATTGCTTGACTAAAAATAATTAACTTTCTACTACATTACTTAATGACACTTCCAGACTACCACTAATGTGAAGCAGAAATGTGATACTTTAGACAACTCTACCTCCTGCTCACTGAGCTTTTTGTGAAATGAAAAGCATTTTTTTAAAGATCTGTGAAGGTATAAAAATGCCCTAATTATATTACTCAGGTATTTGTATGGTCCAGTAACTGCAGTATCCATACCGCCTCCTCATCTTTAATACATTGGTCCTCACAACACCTTTGTGAGAGGATGGAAGTACTTTTTTCTTTCAATAGATGGATATCTGAGAGATGGAATAAATAGGAATGGATATGGCTTGGGCAGGGACTGAGTCTGGAGATGCTGCAGGCAAGATTAATGTATATGTGCAGGAAAACATTATAGAAAAGCAAAACACCAGGATATGTAACTAGTTTTTCTCCCTGTAGGCAATGCTCAGAGCAACTCTGGGTAATTTTTGATTGCTAAGTGTCTTGATTTCCCCATCGTTTGGTTATTAAAAAGTGTGTCTGCCCACCACTGCAGTTGTCTATACCTGGGTGTATCTGGGCACACCTTTAGACCTCTCACAACTTGCTGCCTGTGTCATCATGATGGGAAACTTCCTGGGGCAAGCACTTGCTGGAGTTTTGCTCCAGAAGAATTTTAATGGATAAAATATGAAGGAATATGTAGCCAGCAATGACTACACATGGGAATTTTAGCAATTGATTAATAATATGGTACCCTCATTAGCTGTCTTGAAACACATGAGATCTATTTATGTTCTTCCATTCCTCATAGTTTGCTTTGTACTTAAAATGAAAGTAGAGATTTAACCTTCCTTGTATTTCTCACTTGCAGAATTAATAGCCCAGTCTTAAGTAACAAAGATTCACCCCTCCTCAACACCTTCGGCATCCCAGTGCCTGGTGGAGGGTGGGACACAGTTCAGTCCAAAGCAGAGCCACAAGCAGGACTGGAAAAAGAACTGACTGTTTTTCTTGTGTCTTTCCTTGCCCCAGGGCCCAGACCAACTGTGTGACAGTGGCTCTGTAACCAGTACCAGAGCCCCTCAGCCATTTAGAAAATCAATTTCCAACGTTCTTGGCTTACTCTGCAAGTTAATTTGCACCCATTTTCACAGCTGATTTCACCTCAAGCCACTAATGATGGTAATAAATGTCTTGCAATTGTATTAGTCAGATGTAATTGGGTATTTCAAAGAAACAAGAGGAAGAGGACAGATAAGATCTATGAAAATATGAGATTCAATTCCTGTTTCATTTGTAGCAGCCTTATTTCATGATCGTGGTCTGCACTAGTTTTGCCCTGCTCTGGCAGGGGGGTTGAACTCAGAGTTGATCTTCAGAGGTCCCTTCCAACCCCTACCATGCTGTGATTCTAGTTGACTAGATCTGAATTAGATCTGTGTACTTCTGACTTATGTATATCTGTATTTATCAGTAAGTTGAATAGCTCTGCATGTATATAATAGACCTTGTTATTTTTCAAAGCAGAGTTTGCCTGGTAGTCTGAAGATATGAGGATTCCTTGCCCTGTTTGCACACATCCCAGAGGCAGTGGCAAGAACCTGGGAGGTGTTTCTCACTCTACCTTCACCCCTCACTTGCACAGCACTCACAAAGTGAAAATTGCTGTTTCTGGTGAGTGTAAGGGGAAGCAAATTTAAGCTGCAGGCTTCTTCAGCCATAGTCATAGGAGGTGGACAGCATTGCTCTGAATGAAGGGCAAGGCAGCATGTGTGTGTAGGAGTATTAAAACTGACTTTTGGGTATTCTGGAGACACTCTGTGCCTCCTTATCCTGCCTGCCTATGCCAGGATCCCCTTCCCGGTGACTAGATACTGGGAATAACTGATAACTGGGAATAAGATACTGAGTAAGAACTGCAGAGATCCTAAAGCCTGAATGTCTTCTAAGCAATAAAGTCACACTGACACAAGAAATGGAAACAAGAACAAATGTGTGGGGACAAATGTGTGTAAAAGACACATTGGGCTGCTCGTCCCACCCAAGTGACAGGAAAGCCCTGCACAGTGCCCAGTGCTTATGTAGCATGCAACAGAGGCATGTCTTAGAATCACAGAGCCGTCCAGGCTGGAAGGGAGCCCTGAAGGCAGCATGGCCCAAAGCAGGACCACTGAAGCATGGAGTTGTAGGTGGGAATGAAGATTTGACAGACCAATAGCTTATTCCACTGAGTGTCCTAGAAAAATTAATATAAATTACAACTTTATAATAATTTATTAGAAAATTTTAATTGCTTTTCTGAATCAAAGTTGTGAATTGATGGCCTTTATTAGGCTGAAAAAAGAAACAGAGCAGTAAGCCTAGATGTTTCATGAACAGGGATGTGTCCAGCAGGGTTGCAGATAACATATGCTCCAGCACGCTGCCCAGGTCTGGATCCTCACTGCCTCTTAAAAAAAAAAACCAAACCCACAGAAGATGAAAATGTCCAAGCAAATGCCCAGTGTAACTGCTTCAGCAGACTGCATGA
This sequence comes from Ceyx cyanopectus, assembly GCA_013401355.1. Taxonomy (NCBI): domain Eukaryota; kingdom Metazoa; phylum Chordata; class Aves; order Coraciiformes; family Alcedinidae; genus Ceyx; species Ceyx cyanopectus. The sequence goes on from VYZU01076886.1 coordinate 18,876, forward strand.
CAGCGAGGTGGAGCAATTGCTTTCAGATTAACTGGCTGTCTCATCTAAAGGTGACAGCATCATCAAGCTTCTTTAATGTTCAAGGCTGTGAATTATTTGAAGGAGTGTCACAGAAGAAAGAGATGCTTCTGCAGTGCAGTCTGGACTATCCCCTGTCAAATCCATTTTAGCATCCCATATGGGAAGGAATTACCAAGACCTACATTTTCCTTTGAACAAGGAAGTCCAGGTAGAGCTCAGCAAAAAATCTGAATGCCTCTAAAGGAAATTTAGAATCATAGAGTGGTAGGGGTTGAAAGGGATGTCTGGAGATGATCATCTTGTCCCAGGGAATCTAGTATCATATTCAGTATCATACTCTGGATATCTGCCCAGCCTCTTGTAAATTTTTATTAAATCAAATGTATTGAATTTGCAGGGAGAAAAACTAGAAAAATTAAATCTACTGATTCATTTGGGGATTTTTTTTCCACCTTGCTTCATTTTAACCACTGATTTGTAATGGTACATGCACATATTGCATTCCTGAGGTCCAAGAGCACATTGATTCATCTGTACCTGGGATTTGAACCCCACAAGGTCCTAAGCTGAGTGAAGACCAGGTTAAATTTTTGCAGTGCAAAAAAAAAAAGAAAAAAACAACCCAAGACTGATTGCTTAAAAGATTGGTTGCTTTGTTCCACATATTTCCCTACAAAATATACTAGATTAACTAAAGGTTTAAAACCAAGGATGAGGAAGGAAAGAAAGTGGGTAAAAGTGGCAGTAAATGGAAATAAATAAATAAATATAGGGAAAGGTGGCAAGGACTTGTGCTTAAACAGAGCCTTCCAACAGGCCCCACTTGGGTGTGAGAGAGACAGAAAAGGTTGTTTACTGTTATTGATGTAGTTCATGGTTCAAAGATGAAGCACTGGAAACATCTGTGCTCTGCTCTGTTTAAATCACTTGAGGAAAAGACAGTGCTGTTGCCTGTGGGTGTAGCTCTGTGCAAGGCAAGGGAGTTGCACCTGCTTACGCCAAGGCAAAATTTGGCTCAGTATCGACCCAAATTAACTCAACATTTCGGAAAAAAAAATATATAGAAACTCAGCATATTCCAGCATTTCATCTGGAATCTTATAATGCCTGAGATTACTTTAATAGATTTACAGCTTGAAAAATATTTTCTTCTGCTATCAACTCAGCCCAAAAATCTCCCCCTCCCTGGTCCCTCCTCTCCATAGGCAGGAGGATCAGTCCTGCCTTGGCCCAAGTAGCGTGGTGGGGATCTCAGCTAGTAACAGTATATTCTGTTTGATCTCTGGTGCTCCTGCTGCATTCATCTGCCAGCTTCTCCTCAGACCATAAGGATGTGAGTGTCTGGGGATGAGGGACGCTTCCTGCACCAGCACTGCCAAGGACCAGGCCGGCAACATCTGGCATCACTGGGAAGGAGGAAGTCTGGTTTCCTCCCTTAATTACTAAAGAACTGGTACAGAGGGTTGTGTGGGGAGAAAACAAAACAAAACAAAATCAAACCCCAGAAACCAAAACAAAAAACCCACAACTTTTTTTTTTTTTCATTCTTTTTGCAGCTTTTCACATCTACCACGTTTCTTCAGGAGTCATAAGGAACAAATAGGTGAAGCCTGGAAAACTGTAAGGATTAAATGGGTATCTCTCAAAGAAATGAAAGCATGAGGAAATGTTGAAGATCCTCTACACCAACCTCACCCCTCCAGAAAAAGCCTGAGTAAATAGATAGACTGTGCTATGTGTTGGGAAAGTCAACAAACTTGGGCTCTCTCACACATGGAGGGAAGTGAATTCCTGAATTGAGGATTCTCTCCTAAGGAGACCCTGCCCACAACCCTGGGAAGCACAGAGTTACTTACAGCCTCTTAATGCAATTTCTTGCTTAGCCCTCCACAAAGAGTAGTCCAAGAAAGCACCCTGGAGCCTGAGAGAATCTGGCTCAACAGAGCAGTCACTTGCGTTTTGCTTGGAAAGGAGCTGCAAGCCAGATTAGTCTTTGCATTACACATTTGTTATGCTTGAACAGCACATACAACAATGCAACAATGTTCAAACACCCTTTCAGGGACAACAAAGTGAGCACACTGTCACGATCCAGGAAGGGCTGGAAAACCCACCAGCAGCATTTTCAAAATTATTAAGTGGTTGGAAATGCTGTCTGGAGAAAAGCTAAAGCACATACGTCTCAGAAGGGAAGGTAGTAGGCTCTTGGTACTTGCTGAGTCGCTGAGGTTAGAAGGGACCTCTGAAGGTCACCTGGTCCAGTCCCTCTGCTCAAGCAAGGCCACCCAGGCTACCCAGGACCATGGCTAGACAGGTTTTGTTATCTACAGGATGGGAGACTCCTCAACTTCTCTGGACAACTTGTGACAATGCTTAGTCAATACTGCCCTGGTAGAACCTCACAGACCAGTATCTCTCCATCTTTCAATCACAGAATTGTCATTTCAGTCCCATCTCAAACAGACAAGGGACCTGATATACTGCTCTGCCTGTATGGACTAAGAGATGGGTCACCTGAAATCTCAGCAAGGTGTTGATGCCACCACAGGGCACATTGTGTCATTGCTTCCCTTTTCAGTTTCATACTCACATGACTACACCAGTTATATCCACCCAGGACACGGCATAAACTGCACAAGTGAAAAAAATTAATCATCAAGATTTTCTCCAGTTGGGAAGAAGTAACTCAAATGGAGTTTTATCAGGCTTCCATTAATCCTGTCACCTCAGGATTCAGAGCAGCATCTTCTGGTAAATGTTTGAGACTTAGCATTCCCACCACACTTCCATCTCTTATGGGATGGAGAAAAAAAATTCCTGTTACAGCAACACTCCTCCCTCATCCACCCCAAATCTCCAGCCAAATAGGAGCTGGTCAAACGCTCTACCTTGTCTCAGCTGTTATGATGTTTTTGTCACTATGTTTTCCACAAAGATTGTTTTATTGAACACTTTTTTATCAAGCTGATGACAGAAGCTTGTTGATAATATTGTCCTTGTTGGGATAAGACAGAACACATCATTTGTAAAATGGGGAAGCTTGGCTTTTCTGAAGGAAACTGTCAACAGTTGCCATTGAAGCTATTTGAAAGAAATCACAATTTGCCTAGCACAATGCCATCAGCAGTGAAGAACCTCCTCTCAAATCACAAAGAGAAATTCACTGACCTTCCAGATGCTTCTTGAGTTTTTCCATTCAGAGCACACTGGATTATTTCCTAGCAGCATATCAATAACAGTGCTTGGATCAACAGTGAGCTGAAGGAGAGCACAAGAAAGCAGAGGACTACAGCACCCAGACAAGGGCAGAAAGAAGCAAGAAACCTTTCATTAAAGCAGATGTAAATTTCTATTTTATGAAAATCAGTGGGAATTTTGCCATTCATTTCAAACTGCTGCAGCCTGATCCATAGGAGTTTGAATCTAAACACAGAAAATGTCACACTGCCACTTTGTACACTGAAGAGAACAAGATAAACTGGTCAATCAGCAGAAATACCACATCTTTTTTTGGCTCTGTTTAGAGGAGCTCTTTTGGAGATGAGACCAGTGATATTTTACTTTATGCAGGAAACAAGCTAGTTTTTAATGTCCCCTTCAAATGTTCAGAAGTGATATTTGCACTCAGTAATTCTGCATTGAGAAGGGATGAAAAGTCCATTGTAGTGTGCCTTTGACAGAAGATTAGCAAGGATCAGAGAAAAAAAAAAAGAATAAAACCAAACCAACCAACTAAACCCCCCCACCCACACAAACCCCAAAAAACCAACACACAAAAAAAACCAAATAAATCATCAGTTTGCTAATTCTATGATAATTTATGACTGGGAGTTAACTCCTGCTCTCAAGAAATCAAGAAGTACCTCTTATTATCAGTGATTGTAGTATCTCTTTTTTTTTCTCCCTATCACATGGACTGGTGGCAAGATCTAGACAGTGTAACTTGTAAAAGTGGCAGCTTGTGTCCCACTTTTGTGTGTAAAATCTGGACAGAAAAGAATTTAATCTTCTTGGCTTCTGATGATATCTGTGTCAGTCATATCATCTAACTTGAGTTTACAGTTTTTTTAGTATTTTACAAAGATGTGAAATACATCCACCAAGTTACTCTTGTCATTGAAGGTTCCACTGAAGCCACATATTTTCAAGGCTGGAATTTACCCAGAAAGGAGTATTTTTGTTTTTTCTGCAGATGTCTGTGGCACAAGCCTATCAATCTGTACAGTTGCTTGTGATTCCACATGCTTGTAAAAATGATAAATTCTCATAGCTGCCTGTGGTAGGGACTTGTTTTGTTTTGACTTTATGACTATATTTTTCTTTTATCTCCCAGTAAGAGTAAAATAAAGTTGCTGATAAACAATACTACTGTCTGATATGAAGTATTTGGAATTGTGAATGAAAGAAGCAGGCAGGGAGAGGGAAATAACAGAGAGTCGTTTTATCCTATCTCTTTGACCTGAAACAATAATAAAGGTGAAGTCTGTATGATCATGAGTGATGGTTTTATATACATATCGTATTCTTGATTGATTTGGGAGAGAAACACATAAAACTGATTGACTGGTGATGTGGCAGAAATTATGTAAATAAGCAACCTGACCATAAAACACTTTAAAGGGGAGAAGGTAGCCCAGTAACAAGTAAGCATAAAAAATGTGGTTATTGTATCTGTCTTAATGTCCTGACATTGTTGCTGCCAAGGCATGAAAGGAATGGGTGTTGTGTGAGGAAATTAAAACTCCACAAAATGTCAGATGAAGGTCACAAGTAACTTGTCCTTATAAAAAGCACGTCTTTAATTGTCAACATTGTCTTTCTTACAATTTTGTTCAGTCTTGTGCAAAGTTCAGTTTTATGAGACCAGCCTTGTGCAGCAAACACACCTTTGCTCTGCTGCTTTACTGCAGCGTTAATGGTTCATTTGCCTTTGGGGGCAGGGGAAGGTAAGAGGTGATGTTGTTGCCTTTATCTTGTGCTGCTCAAATGAGAACCCTGAGGTAATGTTAGTTCATTGAATCATTCCCTGAAGCCAGCCTGGCTTCACTGAGGGCAAGTCTTGCCTGACCATACTAGTGGCTTTCTACAATGGAGTGACTACCTCAGTGGAGAAGGGGAGAGCCATGGATGGGATCTATCTGGACTTCTGCAATACCTTTGACACGGTCCCCTGCAACATCCTCCTCACCAAGTTGGAGAGATATGGATTTGATGGGTGGACCGTTCCATGGATAAGGAATTGGCTGATGGTTCATCCAGAGGGTTGTGGGCAATGGCTCAGTGTCCACATGCAAATCAGTGACAAGTGGTGTCCCTCAGGAGTCTGTACTGGGAACAGTGCTGTTAAATATCTTCATCAGTGACATAAACAGTGGGGTCAAGGGCACCCTCAGCAAGTTTGCAGATGACACCAAGCTGAGTGCTGTGGTTGATTTACCAGAGGGATAGGATGTCATCCAGAGGGACCTGGACAAGATGGAGAAGTGGTCTTGGGGGAACCTCCTGTGGTTCAACAAGAGCAAGTGCAGGGTTAATGACAATCAAAAGCAGCTGTTCATTAACAGACAGAGATGTAGGTAGGTTTCCAAGGCACAAAGCATGAAGAGGGCAAAGAAACAAAACATTAAATCCCCCACCTTGCACCTGAATCTTCCCCTTAAATCAGTTTTCAATTATGATTTTTTGATTTTCATGATTTTAAGTATCCCTATATTCAGCTATAGGGATACTGCTTCTGCTAGCCTTGCAGAACAAGCATTTTGAAGATCATTTTTATTCCTATTTCAGGATATTTCCTTTTGCTTGCCTGTAACTTGACCCAGGATCTGAAGGTAAGTTTAAAATCTGATGTCTGAAGATGTGCAGATCTGAGAGACTTCTTTTGTAAGCTCACTGCAACCTTCAGTCTGCAGAACCTGCATGTACTCAAATTCCAGGTTCAGTCCAGAGGGTTCCCTGTGGACATGTTAATCCTTATATAGCTCTTATGTGTCTCAGCGTCTTGAAACTTCCTTGCTGGAGGTGAGTAATGTTGCACTAGATCAGGGCAACCTTATTTCAAGCAGGAACTGGCAGCAAAATCAGTGCAGGGTCAGCTGCTCTGGTTGTTCCTTTCACAAAACTCCTCCTCCTCCAGATACCCTCACACTAAACAAACCCCCTTCCATACATGTGCCGCAGCATTCATTCCTCCATCCGCTGGCGTCATAAAGACTGGCAAAAAAATGCCATGGCAGCAAACATTAGCAGACTGCCAGACCAAATCAAGCCCCATTTTCCCTCATACAAGGACAACTCCAAGATAACTTAGCAGTTGGCTGAATTTCTTTTTCCAAACAGTGCAGCAATCAGCAAAAGAAAGTCTTGGGAGTGTTTCTGCCAGCGATATTGAGCGATGGGACCTGTAACTGGATTCAACACACCAGCAAAAGAATTGTTTTTATCACCCGACCCTGAGCACGCCTGTAAGATCATGGGATTTAATTTTTATCTGCAAGCACGTCTGGACCAGAGTTCCAAGCCAAACTGAGGTCTACATGTTATAGGTCAGTCACTGGAGGGTTTTAAAAAATGAAAAAGAGACAAAAGAAACAAGGTGGCTTTTGACTTCTTGAGAATTCCCCAAGTGGCACTCTGCATGCACTGCCCTTCATCAAAAAGCCTGAGGCACCTCTGTCCACCCAGCCAAGTGGTTCATAGTCTCAGAACACATGTGATTTCAGACCAAGAGGGTTGATTGCCCACTAGATTGTGTGGCCTACAAGTTATCCTGGGTGGAAATGCTCATTAGCTTGTCTTGAAAAAAACAGCTCTGAAGGAGAGGGGACCCAGCTCCTCAGCTGTGGCATTTTTTGGGTAATAGTCATGGTAGCAGAGTTCTTGTCCCAACTGCTGCAAAAAGCTTCCAGATGTGAAGTTCTGCAACATGTGATGCCTCTGACATGATAGGTAATACCATAGAATCATAGAATCATAGAATGGTGGGGGTTGGAAGGGACCTCCGGAGATCATCGAGTCCAACCCCCTGCCAGAGCAGGGTCACCCAGGGCAGCCCACACAGGAACAGATCCAGGTGAGGCTGGAAAGTCTCCAGAGCAGGAGACTCCACAGCCTCTCTGGGCAGCCTGGGCCAGGCTCTGGCACCCTCACAGGGAAGAAGTGTCTCCTCATGTTGATGTGGAACTTCCCATGTTTCACCTGGGCACCAATGAACAGAGTCTGGCCCCTTCTCCTTGACCCCCACCCTGCAGATCTTTGTAAACATTCATCAGATCCCCTCTCAGGCTTCTCTTCTCCAGGATAAACAGCTCCAGGGTTCTCAGCCTATCCTCAGCAGAGAGATATTCCAGCCCTTTCATCATCCTCGTAGCCTCCATTGGACTCTCTCTGGTATTTCCCTATCCTTCCTGAACTGGGGAGCCCAGCACTGGACACAACACTCCAGATGCGGTCTCACTAGTGTAGAGGGGAAGGATACCCTCCCTCGTCCTGCTGCCCACACTCTTCATTATGCATCCAAAGAATATTGACTATCTGAAATCGTAATGACTGGTTAAAGATCCAAAGGTGCGTCCTGGTTCTCATCAGCAGAGACTCCCGGTTCCCTGCTACCCTGAGACAGAGGTGGCAGAAAGGAGCTTGAGGAGAGCCTAGCGAAAGACTCCAGGGACTCCTTCAGGCCAAGGAGCTGTTCAATGTCCCCCTACACACAGTGCAGAGAAGCACTTTGGCAAAGTTGGGAAGCAATGGCCATGTAGGATGTTTGTCCACACCTGGCACAGACCTCGAGGCAATACAAGTGGTAAATAGGTCTATCATAACATCCACAGCAGATGCAGGAGCTGCAGTCTGAGCCATGGAGAGAACTTTGTATCACCAGCTCTGCTCTGCTTCTGCTGCCTAACCTGTGTACTACAGACCATGATAGTGACAGTGATAACAAGATGTTAAAACAGGTATTTGACACCACAAACCTTATTTCCCCATGCTATGAACAGTCACACAGGGCAGTCTTCATTTCCCAGGCTCAGCATTCAGAGCAAACACACTGCTGTAATCTTTAGCAAATACATTTCTGCTTGCACAATAAACCTGTTCAGAAATGACACATTTCCATTCAAACTAGTCACCAAAGAGTCACGTATTGGGGCCTATCTCTGCTTTGTGCTGACACTGCACAGGCAGAGAATCACGTGCCCCCGTGAAAAAATACCCTGTCTTAAGGCAGGACTTGGCTCAGGGTCACATAAGACTTGTCCATGTTTTACATCTTATTTCCTCTTCTTTTTTAGAATCAGAGAATGGTCAAGGTTGGAAGGGACCTTAAAGCTCATCCAGTTCCAACACCCCTGCCATGGCAGGGACACCTCCCACTAGAGCAGGTTGCTCAGAACAACCCTCCAGCTCAGAGTCCTCCAGCTAAGCTCTCTTCCCCTCCAAAGCAGGGGGGAGCAGTGGGCAGCAGCTGGGAAACAACCAAAAACCATGCCAAGAAGTCACCAGTATGAGCTGGGATAATAAGCCTCACTGTGTGTCTCAGTGGTGGAGGGAGAGACAGAGCATTTTCCTGCTTGTATAGTAATGGGAAAGGATGAGAGTACCCTGGCTGTACAACTGGCTTTATCCCATTGAGTTTGATAATTTTCATTTGAACAGAGAGTAAATACTGATTTAAGTGGGTCTGATTCCTCATCACAACAGAATTTTTTCCACTGCTTTAAATTACAAATGAATCCAGTCATCTGCATTGGAAACAGGCAAATTTGAGAGAAATAGGAGTATGTACCTTTATATAGTCACAAATATTTTACCATATTCCGAAATGTTTTGCATTTTAGTTCACATTGGTATATATCTTTTTTCTTCTTTCATTTGTGTGAGTGAAAGATAATTATCCATTCCACTTTCATGACCTACTTATTGCTGTTATCTGGATCAATCCCACTGCCTGAACCTCAATAAAGAGCAGTTACCATTTCCTTATAGTGAGGAACCTGGTAAATGGGGTAACCTCCAAAAAAAAAAAAAAAAGCCAAATGAATAAAATTACTTGCAAACAGGAAGTTATTTTATTCAGTGCTCCCGATTTAATTTTTTTTAACCCCTCAATTGTCCATAAATATTGACAGGAGATAGCCCTGTAGCTGGGAAGAAACAAACTAAAATGCACAGGATGAAAGGGAGGAAGAGGCTCACTTATGAACCCACAAGCCCCTTTAGAAGCCTGCAGCTCTACTGGATGCAAAACACCAAAGTTTTCAGACTTCAGTGCTGAAGATCCTCCAAATTTTGCTGCTCATATTTAGAGCTAACAGAGATAGTATGCTCAAGCATGGTTTAGTTATGGTTCTTCTAAACTGCGCATTCTTCCTCTTGTGGATACAGAAAATCTCAAGTTAAAACCAGCAAACTACATATAATTTATGTTGCCCAGCTAAGGTCTGGTTCCTCCTTCAGGAAAGGTGTGAGGTGTGGTGTAGAGTTGTTTTTAGTTTTTTTCTGAAGATTTCACCACCCCATCAGAGCTTTACCTCTGGGTAATCATGCAGGTTCCATAGGCACAGGCTCTCCTTTGAAACTCATGATCAAGTGAAAAAGACTCTGCACAGCAGCAAGGTTTTTGCAAAGGCTGGTGTATGAAAGACTTTTAAATGTATATACTTCGGGGTAATGGAAAGAAATAGACACAAGACTACATCCTCTGCTGCAGTGGGTTCAGAAAACTGCTGTGGTGCTGGTAGATAGAGAATACTAGACACCAGGTGAGGGTCAGCTGCAAAATATGGGGTTTTTTTCCATAGGGAAGAGTTAACTGGGAAGATGGTTAAAGAGCAACGATGTCAATGGTGTTTATGACATGCCCTTTAATTACACTTACCAGTAAATCAGCCTGTGCATGTAAGTACCACAGAGTAGGGCATATTTCAGAGGAAATAATAACTCTGTTGATTAGCTAATGAATAGGATATCAGAGAATCCAAAGAGCCTTTTCACTATTGCTCACTTTAAATAATAACGGTAATTAAAAACATACTGCACACCCCAGGTCATCTTTTGAACCATTTAAACACTCACAATCATTCTTCCAATTATCTGCTTTGTATTTATTAATAGAAAGATTCTGCCCTGTTCCCTGGCTACATATTTAATTCCCAGAAGCACAATAGTCCACACAGAATGGAGGAGAGAATCTGATCATATCTGTGGTTGGAAAATAAACTCCCAGTCCCCACGGGGCCAGGTGAGCCCTCTCTGCAAACACTGTCCAAGCTGCTGGCTGAGACACCACAGCCTTGGTGCCCATGTATCAGGTGCCAACCTGCAGCTGAGGGTGACTTGGTAGAAATATGGTGTTTGCAGCTTCCTCCTTCCCCTGGTCACCTGCTGATGAGGCTGCAGGGTGCCTAATGAGGTTAGGTGATTAAGAGAGCTCAGATAGTCACTGCTGTCTGTCCCCAGTGCTGCTACCTTGCCTGCTTCCATAGCAAAGTTCCCTCTCCGCTTAAATGATTTTACCTAAAAGATCCATTTAATCTGGGTTGGTTTGTTTTTTTTTTTCCCTCGACACATATCTGAACTCATATAGACTATGGGTCAGGTTCTGCCCTTCTGGAGGACTGTATCACTGGGTCAGCTGTCTTTGGGACAGCATACAGCCCCAGTACCTGTGTGTTCCTGTAAGCATTCCCTGCTGAAAGCAGGACAAGTGCAGCCCATGCCAAAATTACTGCAACAAGAGCCTTGGCAATTTAGACATTTCCTTAGCTCCACTAAGAAGTTTGCCATTGGAAAATGTACGGTGCAAGATATATGCAAAAATCAGCATTTTTCTCAGCCAAAGAGATTCTGAAAAAAGTTTGCATTCTTGTCCAATGAGCCTGATGGTGATGAAAATGAAAGAATTCTTTCAAAATCAGCTACTTGCAACTCATTAAATGAGAACAATAAATGGAATCTCTTCAGAAACCTTTGCTGAAAAGACTTTATCTTCTGCTTGCACTAAAGCTTCTGGTTCATCCTGTTTTCTCCTGTGCTGCAGCCATCCTT
>VYZU01076887.1:0-18968 GCA_013401355.1 Ceyx cyanopectus
ATGGACGGACAGACAGACAGATAGATAATTTTGGTCATTCACTGGTAATCCAGGCAGCACTCCTTCCACGCTTGGTTTTTAGAGACTGCTTCAATGAAATTTGACTTGAAAGACGAAAAAGAAATGGCAACAGGAGGCATCTCAATGTGGAAGATTATGGTAGAAAAATAAAATTAACCTCATACTGTAAAAATGAACTCAAATGTGATATTCATATGGCCAGAGATAGGTGTATTGATGCATTCCCACAGATCTCGGTGAACCTTTGTGGATCTGATATTTAACAGGCAAGGACATAGTGAGATCCATAGAAATGTATTGAACTAGAGCACTTTCGAGACTGAGACTGCATGGGCTTACCTTTCACATTTATATTGACATAAAAATGAATTTTGGATAAAGTTTATAAAACTATATTCATTAAAATTTTTCTTTTTTTTTTTTTCTGTAGGACATTATTTTGCCTTTTAAAACTGAGCAGATGTCATAGTGTGCAGCAGATAACATTTAGAGATTAATATTTTAAGTTCTTTTTTAAACTTGGAATTAGCCTTGCATGCCTTCTGCATGAGTCAGGTAACAAGAGTCACATTTTGCAAATGTTTTTGAAAGTCATTTCCTAATACCAGAGTGAAATTGTTGTTACTTAAAAATATATATATATTTCTATTTCTAGTGAGCTTTTGGTGCTCTCTACAGCCCTCCACAGAAGCAACACATTTTCCACAGTCATGACTCTTCATACCTGTCCTGTGCACTGACCTGTCCAAAGCTCTCTGCTCCCACTTTCCCTCCTCACCTCACCCCCACAATCCTATTACTAGGTGTAAAAAAGTCATGGTTAAGAGCACAGATTTGAGGCATCTTGGTCATGTCTAAATGGGAAGGATAGGTATAATTTCAGGGTATTTCATTCGTAGCTGAAACCTGGAATAGAAAATATTTCTGTGCTATCATTCACAGTAGGTCAGAGAAGTCAATGGAACTAAAAAATTCCAGAATCTGCTTTGAGCTTTTGGCAACAGGGTTTTATCATAAGACAGAATGTAGTGATTTCAGATTAGACAAACCATTCTGCTCTTAAAGAGAGAGGAGCAAAATGTAACAGAACTTTCTGGTGTTTAAGTTGGGAATTTGTGGTTCATGTGGCAGTATCATGTCTCAGCTAGTTATAAGCAAAATTATATCATAGAAACCTGATTAGTCTGAAAATGCAGCAAGCAGAAAAATAAATAGTTCTGTAAAAAGCATTTAACATGCCAGAGAGCTTTGCTGCTTGCAAAAAGGAAACATAACAAGTGGTGATGTAAACAGATTAATGTACTCTGTGGAGTGATTGGTATCTTCTCTCTTTGTGGATGGCATGAGATGAATTCTGCAGCAAGAGCTTTGAAGAAGTAATTTGAGCTCCAGTTGCCTAATGAACCAGGGACTTCCAAAGGTGCTTCAGAAATGTTTAAAACAAGAAAGCAACAAAAATTCATCATCCTCCCTTTGCTTTTGCCATCAGTGGATCCTACCTGCCAAATACTAGAAGTACATTTAAATAACTGCATTGCAACTGTTCCAAAGAGAAATCCAGAGCAGTTTCCATTATAGTGGCCTTTCATTGTTGTGTGGTTACCAGAGCAAGAAAACACCTTGACTCTGTGCCATTGAATACTTTTCTATTTTCCCTTCTTTTTGCTAGCATTAGAGTGGAAAGATTTGAAGTATCCTTGCCACAGAATGGCCATTCTCAGTAGATTTTTCCTCTTTATAGACTTCTGTGGGGCAACACAGCTGTTGTCACCCCTGTCTCCAACAAAAAACTACACAATTTGCATTTTGCATTTGGTGCCCAAATTTCTGCAACCAACAAAAGTGCTGATTTTTTGTCTTTGCTTGTTTCTTTCCTTCTAGATGTGTAAACAAACAAATTAACCTCTTCACCAAAATGACACCTGCTGGTGGTGTATGAACAAGTTGCTGATGGAGAATGCATTGTTGCCACAATCCTGATTTTTCTGTATTCTCTTTATGCATTTCACAAAGAGATGCATCAAAGCAAAAGAAGCCCAGACTGTCTGATGTATATTTCAAGAAGAAATAAACAAACAGAAAAAAAAAAAACAAACAAAAAAGCAAAACAAATTAGTATTTCCCATGGTAAACACAGGTTATTTTTTTATTTTATCCATGAAATCTCCATTTCCAGCAAGAAATGAAATTTGCTTATTAAGTTTGTAAACTAAACTCTCCCACTTTGCTGCTTTGCTTGATGAGAAGTGATGGGAGATGTGCCATACAGCACTAGTAACCTACAGTGTTTTTTCAGTATAGAAGTCCAATCTTTCAACTGCTGGAGCAAAGAAAATGTTTTCAGCTTGTCTCACTGAGTACCAGACAGGGCCCAAAGGACACATGTTTTAAATTGTTGCTCCAATCAGGTTCATGGGATCATAGCATAGAATGTTTAGGGCTGGAAGGGACCTCCAAAGGGCATCTAGTGCAGCCCCCCTGCAGGGAGCAGGGACACCCTCAACTAGACCAGGCTGCTTAGAGCCTGGCCAACCTCACCTGCAAGATCTCCAGGGATGGGGCCTCAACCACCTCCCTGGGAAGCCTATTCCACTGCTCTACCACCCTCAAGGTCAAGAACTTCTTCCTGATATCCAGTCTAAATCTCCTCTTCTCTCATTTAAACCCATTACCCCTCGTCCTTTCACTAGAGGCCCTTGGAAACAGCCCCTCTCCAGCCTTCCTGTAACCCCTTNCATGTCAAAGGCCTTGCAGAAATCCAGATAGATCACATCAACAGGTCATCCTTTGTCCATGATAAAAAAAAAAAAAAAAATTTAAAATTAAAAAAATAAATAAATCAAATTGAGGATAAGGTTTAGATTGAGGATAGGGCAGGCAGGCAAGCAGAGAGTGAACTGGGCACCATAGTGGAGAAGCCCAACCTGCATTATGACACAAACTTACTCGGAAGGCATAGGAGGTGGCATATTTCAGTCACTAAATTAAATGCTGGAGTATAATTGCCTTCCTGTGTCTCCCATTAAGCAGGAGGTATTGAATCTATATCTGTGTTTGGCTAATGTTTGTGAAGCTCACCTAGTCATGGCAGCTCCCCTGAAAGAAAATGAAGCTTGAAGAGCTTCCATATGCATTCTATATGGAACATTTGGGCTCAGGATACCCAATTACATCTCTCCTACTGACAAATACAACTAGCTTATTTTTGGAATACCTCCACATTGCAGTGATGGCCTCCCTTTGAGAGTGGCTTGAAAGGCAGAGGCAGGGCAGCGGAGAAGGGCTATGTGGAAAACAAATAATTAATGATCAGTGTTTAAGCTATCCTAGCAATGTCAATAGGTATATCACGATGTAGAATTATGCCCCAATTCTAACAGTCTTCATTTCCTTCTGAGCTGGAATACATTCATCAGAACATGTAGGTTGTGTTTGTGAGAGACACAGCTCGAGAAAATCCTGAATCTTTGGAAAAGAAGCAATGACAAAGCAGTGTCTGAATCATTGGATGGGTTGCTGGAGGGATGAGTACATTCTATCTTCCCTTGAATATTTTTTCCTAGTTTTTCCAGCTTCTTTAATTTCCTAAATCACCTTTTGCTTGCAGAGTTCTGCAACGAAAAGGACATGCAGAAGCGTGCACATGTGTGGTTACAGACACACACACTTCCTTCCTACAGCAACAGAAAGTGCAATAAGTTGAGGGCTGGCAATCTGAGGCCATGTCAGGCCAGCTCAGTGTGCACTTAACCTGCACTGATCTTCACTAATTTCTTGTGTTTGAAGAGTCAGTTACATGGCTCCTGACTCATCTACCTGGAAAAAAACTGCAGGGACTAGTCAAGATGTTTCAGACCTGACCATTAGAGATCCTGGCATCTTCCAAAAGAAATACATTTTTAGTTAGCTGGACTTCCTGCTGTTACCTGTTCCCTTTTTAGCCCCTAGAAACTAATTCTGAACCTGCTTTTATAGTAGTTGGCAGTGAATAAGCACTAAGGAAGGTCAACACCCTCACTGGTTTTACAGTCCATCTGTGGAGGTTGTAATCATAGTTTCCAACAGGATCTGTGTCACTTGTGAATTATACCTTCCATCAGTAAGATTGCTTCTTTTTTTCCAGTGTTGATGATGACTGCATCTCTTTTGTGCACTGAGTATCTAGGTATGTTAAGTTACCCTATCCATGTATAAACTTTAGGATAAACTATTTAGTTAATTTTCTAGTATTTGGGATGTTTGTTAGCTATGAGACTCATAGTAATACAGTCTACTAAAAAGCATCCTAAAAATTACTGGCTATTCTAGCTATTGCCACACAATCCATAAGTAACTTTATGCTTTATCATGTTATAGCAGAGTTAGAGGGATCCCCTTGCAAAGAGATTTATTTCCATCTTTTCAGCTATGTGAAGGTCAAAATGAGTCAAGTGTACTGAAGAAGTACTTCTTCCTTGATGACTGAACCACTGTATTTTATCATATAACTTTTAAGGTCTGTCAAATGATTACTTAGGAATTACAGTTCTGAAAAGGGTGTGTGAGGAGCTGTGGTGATAGGATTTCATATTTTCATTGTTCATAGGAAATTGTATGTAAGGCATAGTAGCCGTATCACCACACGGGTATCAGGACCCCTGTCAATACTTTTTGTTAATTTATTTTTTTTTTACATAAATTTTGAGTACATGCTTCCTCATTTTCTACATCTACTTTGGAGGAAGCACCACCTTATCCCTTTATTTTTAAATATCTCTTTTTGTCTTCTGCAGTTTGAACAGTAGTTTGTGCTTTTCATTAGGTAGTGGAGAAGTTTTTGTTGCAAACTGGAATTTTTTTTTTCACATGTGTTACAACTTTGCTTTCATAAAATCCATAAGTTTGCAGTTTTGGATTGAGAAACTATTTACATATTGATTCAATTATTCCTATACTTACTTATGCTTATTTTAATGATATTCTTCATTGATACCCTATTTGGGGATTTTGAAGTTGGCAGTTCCCTCAAGTTTTTCAGCTCTAGCCTTCCTGGTATGTTGGTAAATTTACAGTATTTACCTAAACTGAAACTAGTGCTACTGATTTAAAGGGGAACAGAGAGGAGCAGACTGTTCAGAGGGCTTAGGGTTATATTTATTTTATATATATTTGAATTTTTTGAATTATTTTTTTTTTAGATACAGAATCATTTTTTGTGTTTCAAAGTTTTAAATCTCTATAAAAGTCAGACCTTAGCATTCTCAGAATTTTTAGCTCTGTTTTTCTTATCAATAAATAAATTCAACCAGGCATGCTGGGGTGGAGGAGGTAGTTGTCCTGCTTTTTTTTTTTTTCTTCTCTTCCATGTTTTCTGTTAGGTGGACTGAAGTACTCTGCAAACTCTCAGATTGCAGTGGGGTTTGTAAACTGATCATTAGCTCCTCAGGCACCTTGTGCTAATTAATGCTAACTAATGGAACACTGGAATGTTGCACTGGAACGTGGGCTCTTCTCAGTCTTCCCACTGCAACCCCAGTGACATGGTCCTGTGCCACCAGAATAGAGGAGGCAAGAGAACAAATATAGCAAGTTGGTGGCTGGAAAGGCCAGTGACAAGGTGATACTCTGGCTACGGGGTGACTAGGTGCTGAATGTATAAGCAGGGTGAGTTTTATTTCAGTCCTGTTGTTGAATTTCCTAGTCCGTTCTGATACATCTCAGAACATAAAGAGATTTAACTCCACGTACTCAGGATTTGCTCCTTCTTTGGTTTGGGACAACCGCCTATGGAATATTCAATCAATGCTTAGAGAAGGCTTCACTTTTAGCCTGTTAGTACTCTGTTTTTATCTGTCTTGTTGGTTTATCACAGAATCATTGTGGTTGGAAAGGACCTCCAGGGTCATCAAGTCCAACCTTTGTCCTAGCAATATATTAAAATTCAGTTGTTTTCTTTATCTGCACAGATGTGTCCTAGAGGTTCAGTTTACATGGTTAATCTGCAGTTTGTTTTGAACTTCTGTTGAGATGCACTAAATGGCTGAGGTAAATCTCAGGGCACTGCACATCTGGCTTGCCCAGGCCATGAAACACTGACTGAAACTTCAGGAAATTAAAATACAAACTTCCCTGCCCCTTTTCCTGCAGGGAATGGGTCTGCCTGCTTGCCTATGCAATTATGGCGTGTTAACACTTTCAGTACTCAAAGATAAGTGGTATTTTCCTCCTGTTTCAGTCTTTCCAGACAGCAGCATCACCAGTAAATGTAAAGCCCTGGGATTTCTACGCTCGTAACCTGGGAGGTCACAACCTTCCTGTAAGATATAGGTTGGAATCCAAGAAAGCTGATCACTTGAAAGTCCCCTTTTTGAACTGTTGTCAGCATCTGTCTGTTGTTCTTTACCTTGGGACTGTAAGGATTGCTTTTAAAGGAGATCCTAGGTTTTAGGTTAGCTCACCCTAAAAACAAAACTTCTCCAAAATGCCTTATGCAAACAGAGTGTTTTGTTCCTGTGTTTTCAAAACAAGAGAGGACAGTGAGCCTCATGCTGTTCCTCCAAGATTGCTCAAGTGCTGTCGTGCTTTTAAATTTAACAAGTGTGGCCCTGTAGCATTTTGCATACTCTCATGTGCATTGCATCCATTCAGCCATTGGCATTTTGTGAATAATTACTTTGGGTTTCATATTAAAATGCTGGGGAGGATACTACAAAATCATGGAGTAATTCATAATATAAACCCTTGTGCAACACAAAGTCACAAAAAATAAAAGAAAAAAATAAAATAGAAAAAAAAGAAAAAAAAAAAGGAAAAAGTTGTATCTACCACACTATAAATATCTGAATTAAAAACATCTTCTGCCAGGTGTATCTGGCCATTCTTCACAGGAGTGACAGTGGAGCAGCAATCATTATATATGGACAACAACCTGCATGAAAAAAAATAGATCAACAAATATATAGACAAAGAGAATTTATTCAAGATTGCAAAACTCCACTGGATCCTGGAGTCCTGACCTTTTCTGTAATTCAAACTGTAGGACTGCATGCAGATATTTTTACAGACAGCAGAAAAAACAGGGAACTCACATAATTAACACAGATGTTGGCAAGCTTTTAAAAGCGTCACTAATTCATTCGTATGACTTCCTCTCCTCCTCAAGGATTCTTATACTTGACCTATTATTACCACATGGTCTTTAAGTAAAGAATTAATGCCAGATGTCCTGTAGCTAGGTCTCCCTTTGTTAACTATCCCTTATAAATGGGGGGTGGGGAGGTGTTTATGCAACGGAGATATCTTATGTGAGAACTTATTTGAATCCTAGAAACCTTTCAGCCTTAATTATTTTAACTTAAAAGTTGATGTATCCTAGAGGAACAATTAAAGGTTTCTTTAGTCACTGCTCTGAAAAATGCTATTTATTTTAGCTATTTATTATCCTGGGTGTGCAAATGCTGATCAGTGTTTAGGTTGGAGATAAGGTCATTCTAAAAATAGACTTCATTCTTTTACACTAATCTCTCATGTAATGCATTTTGGATGTAGTGGGGAAATTTTGTATATTGCTTTATTGAAATTAGCTTAATTACGTTGACAAACAGAGGGAAATGAAGCAGATATCTTCGGGTAATTCTAAGAAAATCTGTATTGGATGCCATTTTGGCTCCAGTTACTAATTCTGTTTCCTCTCCAGTTACTAATTCTTTTTCCTAATTCTGTAAATTTTTGCTTTCAACATGGAGCTAGATTAGCTGTAACATTTCCTGCGGAATGGCTGGAGCTGTCCAAAAACAGGGTTTTCTCTGCATGTTTTAATGGCAAGAATTTATTTTCTCTTTAGTGTTGTTGATCTGTTCTTTGATTTGGCTTATTACTTTGGAATAAGTTGTTTTGTTGGGTTTTTTTTCTACAAGTGCTCTTCTTATGGTAAAAATTCAGATATAATCAGTAAAGTTCCACAACCATAAACACAGGGTATCAGAATCGGGACTCCTGGGTCTCTGTAGAAAGACTTTTTGACATGTTTCTTGTTTTGGCTTTTTAATTAATATTTTTACATCCTTGTTGTTAAGCCGTGCTAACCAAGGAACCAGGACATGATTCAGAGGGGTTTATTTTTCTAAGGTTTGCCTTTTGGGAACTGCACCTTGAGTAATTAATTATAACTGAAAAAGTAAATGTATTTTCTTATTAGCTGACAGTTCTATACAAAAATTCTACATTATGGTGGAGTATGGGTCTTGTTTGTTGCAGCTGTAGCTGTACTAAGCTGGGTACTCTGCAAAGAAAAATAATCAGATGTTCTCTGATGTAGCAATAACAAAATGAAAAAAAAAATTTGATGTTTTTAACGTTAGTTAAGTTAAATACTGTTTTTTTGTGATTTCTTGCCTCAGTATTTCAAATTGGAATAAACCAGTTTAGAAAATTACACCTAAAGGCATGGTGTATTTCAAACCCTGTTTCAAAACACGGCTGATGAAAAAAAAAAGAAGAATGCTTATAGAAATAAAGTGACATGGTTCTTTCGTTGTCTATAAATGCACTTCATGCTTTACAGACAGATGTAGTCTCTGACCCTGACAATTCACAGTCTTTGAACATACTGATGGTCTTAATTTAGGATGTTCTTCCCCATTTTTAAGACAAGATATGAAGGAATGCCCCTGATGAAGACCTGAGTAAGTAAAAACCTGCTGGGAAATGTAATCCATTTTTTTTCCTCCTCTTTGTGTAGCTCTTCTTTGAACACCACTACAGCCAAACGACCGTTTTATCCACCGACAGTGTAAATAAGTTGTCCTGTAACAGATTTAACTTTTCTGAATTACAAAATTCATGCCCTTCTCCATAAGTGATTTTTTTTTAGCAGGTCTTCTTGGCCAGAAGCTCATTTGTATGCAATTTACAACTACACTAGATGTTACGCTAGCTCCCAGAGCAGATGGAAGCATTTCTGGTTGTTTCTAATGTGATTGCTGTTACTAGACTCCTCAGAGCAATTGTTTGTAAGTTGTGGAATGCCATTTGGTCTGAAGAAATAAATTTGTTCTGATGCGTGTTCCTTTCCTGTATTCCCCTTCCCTGCTCTCTGTGCTTGTCTTGTCTGTGGAGGCACACATATGTTTTCAGTTCTGATGTAATTCTTTTATTCTCCTCTTCTTTCAGTCCACAGCCATGAGCGAACCACAGTGCTACTACAATGAAACCATTGCCTTCTTTTATAACCGGAGTGGAAAATATCTAGCCACTGAATGGAACACTGTCAGCAAGCTCGTCATGGGACTGGGGATTACTGTCTGCATCTTCATCATGCTGGCCAACCTTTTGGTTATGGTGGCTATTTACGTCAACCGCCGATTCCACTTCCCTATTTATTACCTAATGGCCAACTTGGCCGCTGCGGACTTCTTTGCAGGGCTGGCCTATTTCTACTTGATGTTCAACACGGGACCCAACACCAGAAGGTTGACTGTGAGCACCTGGCTCCTCCGTCAGGGTCTCATTGACACTAGCCTGACAGCCTCTGTAGCCAATTTGTTGGCCATCGCTATTGAGCGGCACATTACAGTTTTCCGCATGCAGCTGCACACCCGGATGAGCAACCGGCGGGTGGTGGTGGTAATTGTGGTTATCTGGACCATGGCCATCATCATGGGCGCCATACCCAGCGTCGGCTGGAATTGTATTTGTGACATCACTCACTGCTCCAACATGGCACCGCTCTACAGTGACTCCTACTTGGTCTTCTGGGCTATTTTCAACTTGGTCACTTTTGTGGTGATGGTGGTTCTATACGCTCATATCTTTGGGTATGTCCGCCAAAGGACTATGAGAATGTCCAGACACAGTTCTGGACCCCGCAGGAATCGGGACACCATGATGAGCCTCCTGAAGACTGTGGTGATTGTGCTTGGTAAGTGCTTGCTTTGCTTCCTCTGTTCTCCCTCATCAGGTAATGAATGTCCACCTTTCAGAAGATCAACAGCACTTGGAAGACACTAGAAGGGGTGGGGGCAATAACGGGCCCCAGCATTCATTACTCAGTTGAGACTATCAAGGTAATTTATGGAAGTGGTTACGTGAGACTTGGTCACTCAGCCCTATAACATCAAACTAATGAAAATCCAGGACCTCAGGATATAAGGTTGTGGGTTTTTGCAGCAACAGAGGGTTAAAACCTGTTGTAGCAGCCTATCTGCTGCAGTGTTTATCCTTTTGTCTTCTTTAAGGTCGCAGCCATTTGGCATCATCAGTCTTCTACTGAAGCACCTCTTGTCTCCTTTTTACCACCTCAAAGATATTGTGAGTATTCAGGCAATACTCCTATGTCTGGAGAAAAGTGAGGGGCTAAAGACTATTGATGAAAAGAAGCTGCATATTAAGCAGGTCTGCATGTAGAGTTTGCCCAGGTCTGTAATATGTGGCATATCTGAGTATTTACCAATTTGCTAATGCAGAAAAGCAGCACGTGAGGGCCTCAGGGGGCTTCAGCACACTGCTCGAGAGGTAACTAAGCTTCAGGGTTGGGAAAACAGGGTGACGTCAGGCAAGTTACCATAGCACACTTTGTAGTCAGAAGATTCTTTTCTTGTGAATGGCCGTATTTGGGGTTTTCCTGGTTCTCTCAGTTTCCTTAATGCAAAAGCACAGCCTGAATACTGGGTGCCATTCCTTAGCCATCTGATCTTTGCAGTTTGTTCTTTGTTGCTGCAGATGATAGTGAGCTGCAGGCAGGGATGGTGGTGTTGTCTCCTTTCCACCCATGAGGTCCTCCACCAGGGCTCAAAGGTCTCTTGGAATCCTAGTACCCTAATTGCACTGGTAATGCAGTTGCAGCTGTACACCGTCTGCAAAGCCCAGAACTTAGCCCAAATTCTTTCTTTGGCATCCTGATTTCTATGGCTTCACACGGTGACTTGTGCTTTCTAGCAGTAACTGCATGAGCAGAGCAGAACAGTTGCAGAGATTTGTAGTGATTCACTGTGTCAACTCTTATGTTAGTTTAAGTATGTAATTGTTGCTCTCTGACCTGGTGATTAGCTTTGTAACCAGAGCACGAACTGTGTAGTTGAATAACCTGTTCAACCATTGGTAAGTTGTGTTCCTACGTTTCTTCTTTTCCTCTTCAAGGGAATAATTGAGTTTTGAGTTTTGCAAGGGAGCCTGTAGAGGTGGGTAAAACCTCTACTGGATGTGTGGTGGTTTGGGAACCTGCCTTTCCCCTCCTCCATGATCCACTTCGCAGAAGGCAAGATGAGGCTAAGAACACAAAGAAAATTCAGGATTTGCAGTCTTGATTTTAGGAGATAGATCCTTGTTTTCCCTTCTGGAGCAGTAGCAGTTTGTGCAGCCGCAGTGTGAGGTGAGGTGGGAAATATTTAGCGCTTATATCTTTGCAAAGTATAGTTGTAGAAATAAATAGTCACACAGTGACATCACCCTCCTCTGTTCCCCTGTGAGCAGAGGTCACAGGGAAGATCTACACAGGCTACCCAGCACAGCCACAGCAGTAGAGAAGTACAAGGAATGTCAAGTAGGCCTTTCCTAAACCCTACAATAAGTACCTTTATTTTTTTTCCATGTATTTTTCTGGAAACAGTGAAACAACTCCAGTGGTTAAGTAGCATTAGCCAAGGTGACTCAAGTTTAGCTGTTGATGTAGTTCAGTCATATCTCTGAATCCTCATTAGGGCTGTTTGAAGTAGGATTTTTTAATTTATTTTTTTTTCAGGACTAAAGGTAGCACATATCAAAGCTTTCTTCAAAATTCAAGCAGGATGTTATTTAGTGTTACTGGTGTAGCAATTTAAGGTGAGAGGGGAGGTATTTATTAAATCTGTTTATAGAAAACAAAGGTAATCACAGGCTGTGACACTCTGTGGGATATGTGCATCTCCCACTTCAGTATTATTTTGAAATGGTGGATTTTTTTGTTGTTTTTGTTGCTGTTTTTGTTCTGGAGCAGTGTGGTGTCTTTTGTTAGAGGAGGTCAGGAGGCTACAGTGTAAAGCAGCAGCAATGCTTTTGCTTTCACCTTCTTAACACATGGGAGACACATTGCAAGGTAAAGATGACTGGGAAACTGCTGTGGATTTGTTTGTTGTTTTGTTTTGTTTTTAATAAACAAAACAAAAAAATCAATAATTAGTCCTGGAAACCACCACAGAGACCTTTGGGAGGTTGTGTTTGTGAACTGGGGTGTTAAACAGACTGATGGATGAACTCTGAGAAGCATTCATTAGTTGCCATCAGCAGCTAATATAAGCAACCATATTTTTAACTTGCACTTCCAATAGGCAGGATTTTGTGGTTCTAAGCAGGAAAAAAAAAAAAAAAAGCTAAGCATCACTTTGAAACCTCAGTTTGGAGTAATAGTGTGGGTCAGACAGTTGATCAGGCAGAGTCTGGGTGCCCTGGCACTGCTTGCAGTCTGCTTGCAAGTCTGGCCTGACATTTTGAGAAACATAAAATTTAATTTCAAGTGTTGTGCTTCCTGAGCCGTGGCTTCTTGCAAAAGTAGTCTATGCCACAGTGTTGCCAAGTTTATCTACTTCAGCTTTGGGAAAGGTAGAAAAGATGGGTGTCTTAGCCTTCCTGGAGCAACTTGCTGAATGTTTGTCTTCTGTGATCTGGCTTTTTCTGCAGCAGTGAACCTCTAACACAGAGGAAAAGACCCCCTGCCTTTCTTAATGGTGCAGATCAAGGTAATACATTAATGTTCCAGTCAGAAGCCAACTTGTTGCCAGAGGTGGCAAGAGAGAGGAGGCGGAGAGAGTAGAGGAGGCATTTCACTTTACTCTTAATATCCCTCTCCTTACTCTACTGCTCTATAGCAGAGTAGGGATGGGAGATAGTGTGTGTCAGCCAATTTAGCCAGGAAAAGGTGTTTAATTTTGGAGGAGAGGGAATATGCCTTGGAAACCAAGGTAAAATAGAGCTGGGGGTCTCAATAAACCTTTGAGCACTGACAGAGGGAGGCAAACAAGTCCTTGTCTTAGGATCTTTGTTAAAATGCTGCTCAGCTCTAAGTAACCCCCTTGCAATTTGGGGCAGCAATGAACTGTTCGTTTGACTTTTGAACTTCCATAAATGGGTCTTCCTGAAGTCGCCCTGCTGGCTGCACTCCCAGGCAAGGACTTGCTGCTGCCAGCAGAAAATGATCTTTTCCCATTCCCCATCCACACAATGTTTTGGGGGGCAACTGGGGGAGGGAATTAACACAAATGCTTCTTGTTTCTTGGCTACCTAACAGAGCCTGCCCTCCTTGTGCCTTGCTTCAGGAGGAGAAGAGCCCTTCTGGGTGATGCTGTCAGCATGCACAGGGTGGATGCCAGCTGCCTCTGACAAGAGGGTGATTGTGTGGGGAGGGCCACAGGCGCTTGAAGCCCTGGCTGGAGCGGTCGGGCTCTGGGTCTCTGCATCATCCCGTGGAGTGGGTGGGATGCTGAATCCTAGGAACGTCAAAAGCAGAGAACAGATTTCTTTTTTTTTTTTTTTCCTTTTCATGCTGTTTGGGGTTTGGTTTTGTTTTTTTTTTCTTTGAGTGAAGTATTTTAAACAGAAGGAAGTGATTTCATAGTTGAGCCCTTTTTTCTTTTAACAAGGCTGCTTTTGAAATCTCTCAAAAGTAACAAGGAACATAAAGCTCTTTCTCTAGAGCATGCTGTCTGGCATTCGTGCTGGGGCTAAGGCAGGACTGATGTGTGTACAGCAAGTAGCCATTAAGTCAGGTCTGGTTTGGCTTGGCTTGCAGATCAGTGACACTGCTCTTTCACCACCAACTGGTGTTAGGTTTGAATGAGCAATCAGGGGAACAGGCAAAAACCTAGCAGATACAACAGATGGAAGTTGGCATCCTTTCTTCCACCCTCCATGATTCCTTGTCTTGCATTTAAGAGCAAAGCTAAACTGTTTTTTTCTGGTGGAGGTCATAGTTAAACACTGGGCTAAATGCAAGTATGGCCCAGAAATGGATGACAATTTGTAACTATTGTTTTAAGAAGTGATGAAAGCACTGGAAAATTATTTCAGAGGTCAGGAGTGGAAAAACTAGCTTTGTTCTTTATTACCATGGCCTGGAATAAGTTGTGAAAGGCTGAGATCTTTTTAGGGTTCTTATATACCTGCATTTATAGATGACTACCAGCATAGATTCTCCTGCCTAAATGCTTATTAAACATCCATCCTTAATTTGTCAGCTCCTGTTTTCACAGTGTGGATAACTCTTCCCTTGTGTCTTTAGGCATTCTTCTCTATTAGAAGTTATGCTGTAAGTTTCTGATACTGAGTTTTATAACTGAATTTTAAGTTGAAATAATAGCAACAACCATTCTTATTTGTATTTTACCAGTCATGCCAATTATCCTTCTCTGTTGGGTGAGCTCTCAATGGTGTTTGGCCAAAATTAGGCATGCCTGTTGAACCAAGCACCACAGATAGCCCCCAGGATGTAGGGAGAGAAAAAAAACAGGTTAATGATTACTTACCTTTTATGTTCCTGGGAACTAAAAAGACACTTAAGCCTTTCCCACCTCTGAAGTCATAAACTTGGTTTGGAGGAAATGGTTTATTTTGTAAGATTCGGAAACCAGTGTGGGCACTTCTTTAAGTAAAGTTTTGGGGGGGTTTTTGGATAAACTGTTTTGTTTCGAAGGAGTCAGACTTTGTTCAAAGACATTTTACTATAAAGAACCAATAAATGAAAGGAAAACATCTGGAAATTCACTGTAAACATCTGGAAGGGTGGAACTGCTTAGCAACAGCTTTTTTTCCCACCCTCTCTGCCACAGTTATGAATTGCATGAGAGACTTACTATTTTACTTCTGTAGCTTTTTTTTTTTCCACAAATAAATATCAAATGGGGATGGAAAGCAGAAAATACTTGTAACACATGTGAGTGTCAACTTATACTGTAGTCAGACAGTTCAAGCAACTGCAGTGCATTCTTGATAAGTTTAACCTTTCTGGGTGATAGGCTGATGTGCAGCATTTCATTCCAAGATGGGAAACATGAAGTTCTGTGGAGGCACATTTTTGAAAGGTGCTTTCAATATCTGCTTGCAGCCTGCATCTCTTCCTGCTTCTTCCTCTCAAACACTTTAGAGTACTGATGTTTCAATAGAAAATAAAAAAGACAACGAAATAGTGCTACAGTCTGAATGATAGTAACCTGAGTTTTGTCATGTTTTTATTTCCATACCTCTCATGCTGTGTGAGGTGGTTCACTTGGACATCCAATCTTTGACAGCCCCCATATATTAAGAATTTGAGCTACCTAAGCCTTGCTAATGATACTTAACCAGTTACCAAGTAAGTGGTTATGGAACAATATGAAGATTATCTTTTGGTTGTAGCATCACTTGAACTTCAACAGACCTTTCCAGTCCATGGAAAGTTATTCCTGTGGGCCAAAGCAAACATCAGCCCTTGTAGTGCAATGCAACAGATAGGAAGATCTTTCTTTGAGAAGCCAAGGTTTCACTCTGACCCCTGTGATGGGAAGAAGCAACTTTATCTAGTTACCTGCTCTCTGCAGGTAACAGGAGTCCTGCTGGCTGTGGCGAGGCCAGAGCTCTCCAGCAGCATTTTCCCCAAGATGACTGAAAATTAGTCTGGTCTCTCAGCTTGGAGACGTCCTTCACCAGATAGCAGTGCTGCTGTTTCAAGAAAAGTAGCATCCAGTTGGGTTTTTTTTCCACATTTTCCTTGGAGAACTGGTCTGGGCAGTGAAATCAGGGTTGGAGTTCAGATGAAAGCTACACATTTTGCAGCTCCTTTTCTAGATGTGGGAGAGTATGAAGCCATAAATACCAGGTTACCCTGTGGTCAGCTCTGGGTGCTTGTTCAGTCACCAACCCTGCCTGACCCCTGCGTCACAGTAATGTCACTTGTGTATTGATTTAGGCCTGATGGAAAAACAGGGCAATAAACTCTGTGGCTGGCACTGGCAATACAAGTTTAAGCATCAATGACTTTCTGTTCTTGCATACAGGGTTGCAGTTATGTGCAGTCACTGTGTTTTTAGATAAGTATATTTTAAAAGTGCATCAACTGTGAATTTACCCCACAGTCAAGTAAACTGGGAAGCTGTGGATGATGAGTGTAGTCTAAATGGTGTGCTTCTCATATTGTTTATATGATTAATTATTACCTTTGTACAAAGAGGGTTGGTTTAGATTTTTTTTTCTCTTAGTGGAACATCTTAAGAGTAGATATGATTTCTCTTTGGAGGGAAATCCCACATACAGTTTGAGGTGATGGTGGCTTCCAGGGCTTGCTGTTACTACTTAAAATATTTTTTTTTCTTTTTGTGATTTTAATGATGTCTTGATATTGACTTAAAACAGTGTATATACAGCTTGCAAGAAGGTGAAGCAGCATCCAAGTCTTCATATTATTTCTTATATTTGTTAGAGGTTTTCTTTGTGAAATCATTCAGATTTAGTAACAAAAAAACCCAGAAATTTCATTATGTTTGTTATCCATAATGACTGGACTAATATTTTTGTGTAATGCCCTTATTCTTATTTTCTCTAAGTATAGCTGGTTTACTACATTAAACACATTTAGCACTGTTTTGTAAAAGGAAGACGCATTTTCACAGAAGTACTGAAAGTGCGTTATGTTTCATCAGCAAAATAGGTTTCTGCTTTCAGTTAAAATAATGGAGGCATGATAACTTGCCAAGGATCTAAGTTGTAATCTATATGTAATTATGCAGTGATTGGACTGTTTAGTAAACTGAAGACCCCTTGGAATTGGATAGGATGTTTTCTTTTTTTGCCATGCTGCTACTAAAAGCAATAGTGTCTGTGCTCTCTGACCCTTAGTCTGTCTTTCAAAATCTCACTGATAATTATCATTGTCATTTACAGCCCCTATTCCAGTTGTTCTTTAGCAGCACCAAACTAAGTTGCCAGTACTGCTTGGATGGCAAGGGTATTGAAAGGATGAAGGAGGTAGCATAGGATCTGGAAATTACAACTGTGGTCATTTTGTCCGTGTGATAAATTTCTTAAGTAGGATTTTTGTTGTGTGTTGATTTTTGGTTGAGTTTTGTGTGGTTTATTTTTTTGTCTTTCTTTAAACAAACCTGTGCAAACTCTCATCCAGAAGCAGAAGTTACTGGCGTTGGGGTCCAGGTGTTTTTTTCTCTGAACCAAGAGCATGGTCGGCTGTGTTGGGAGTCTCATTCTAAACATGTGGCTTAATTTCTTTACTAACTCTCCCAGTTAAATTTATTGCATCCCCAACTAGAGCTGATATATCCCTGGTAACTATCTTTTCTCTAAAGTATTCCAGGTATCCCTGTGTAATTCATTGCTTCTCCCTGGGGAAACCATTAGGAAGTTTCTCCCCTTCTTTCCCTGTTCAGTTAAGAAGAAGTATTATTTATTTTCATTTGGGATCCTTTGAAACTGTGCTTTGAGGAACTTCCATCATTTCCCAGGGCAGGAATGTGGTTTTAGTTTAGTTTTGAAGGGGAAAATCCCTCTAGTAAATTCATTCCTTTACATACAATGGAAATGAGGCCTTGTTTAATAAAAGTCTTTCCCCTGACTTCAGTATAATTTATTGCCTTTTCAGGGAAGAAATAAATTTAAAGAGCAAAAGCAGAAACCTCTGCCTTCTTCCAAGAATGACCAGAGAGGGATAAACCTTGGGTATAGTTTTTGGTTTGTACTCATGTTCAGCTTTTGATTTAAAATAAATAAATAAAATTGCTTGCAAAAGTTCTCGTTTATCATTCTGAAAGGCTTCTAAAAATTGAATCTCAATGGCAAAAGCAGGTATTCTCAACAAAGCCAAGGGAACAGATTTTTTTAAAAAAACATTATTTATTTTCTTTATGAATAATAGAATTTATGAATAAAAGAATTACCTAGAAGCAATAGAATCCAACCTTTTCTGTCAGATCCAGGTGAAGTAACAAACTGCTGGGTAAGGAGTGAAATTCACTTGGAGAAAATCTCTACTAAACCAAAATAAACTCTGCAGCCTGATTCCACTTAGCAGTGCTACATCCAGTGAGTACTCATCAACCTGGACTTCTCCAAAATCATGGAGATGGGGATGTGTTGTAGGACATTTGCTCTAATCCAGAGGTCTTGGTAAATGATGACAAAAGCTGAAGGCCTGCTGTAGAAATTATCACCAAGGAAAAAAAAATTAAATCACAGTGTGCAGGAAGACTTACATATAAAATGTTATCACGTTACCAAGACCTATGGATCTTGGACTTTGCGAGGTGAAATTTTAATTATTTTTTTTTTAACAGAAGATAGGAATCCATCCTTTAGAGGAAGCAACAATAATGCTTTTACAAAATGTCTGCTTCCACAAAAACATTTTTGTCCTTTAGAAAGCACATAGCTGCATGGGAAGTTTGTTTCTAAATTTTTGCTTTATTTCTTGACTGACTCTTCAGGTTAAATTTCTTGCATCCTCAGCTAAAACTGATGCATCCTTGGTAACTTGTTAAAGCAGAGCATTTGCATTCTGGAAGATTTTGGAAGCTCATGTCCAGCCACCGACTTATGTTTTCATCTCTGAGACACCATTTGTCCTTCACATGTTTCAGCGAAAACCACTAAACACCGAACTTGAGGCTAGACCTCAGCTTGAGAAACTACGTGAACAAAGCTGACAGCTGTTAACTTGTCTCATTGCAAAACGGCATTCAGCAAGGCACTGAACAATCATTTGTTTCCATCAGTGGAAAAACACTGAGAACAAGAGACTATTTTGTGGGAGATGAGAAGTGGTGCTCCCTCTTGTGCATTGCTTCATTGCACATGATCACTGTTAAGTATTCTGGGTTGTCTCATTTGTGGGGAAATCTGTGTAAACAGAATAATGCCATTTTAAACCCCAAATTATTTCTGCCTGATAGTTTCAGCAAAACCATGGCTCTTAACATCAAAACATACAATTAGAACCATAGAATCATAGATGTTTAGGG
>VYZU01076904.1:0-40868 GCA_013401355.1 Ceyx cyanopectus
TGCCCCTCATGGGCACAGCACCCTGCAGAAAACAGCCTCCTGTGCAGGCTGAGCTGCCAGCTCTCAGTAAAAACCTATCAAGAGCAGCAGCAAGGTCCTGCTTTTCTAAGGTGATCAGCTTTTCTTCTGGAAGACCAGAAAACAAGCCTTAATGAAAGTTAATTTCCCTGCTCCTGCCTGGGTTGTGCAGTGCTGGGCTCCAGCAGAGGCAGAGATCTGGGAGCCAGGCACTAAAACTGCACCAGGAATATCTCTCCAGATGAAAAAAGGGAGTTCAACTCAGGAGTTTATCTTGACTGTCACTTCTGAAACATGCTAAGCAAGTCTGAACTAATATGAGAAAAGGATTCTCCTCACTGTACTACTTCTTTTGGAATAATTCATTAGCTAAATACTTTTCAACCCATACAAAGATTAAGTCTAGCTGCAGTCTCTTGCCTTATTGAAATGGATCTTACTAACTTCTCTTCTATTATAATCCCCACTGCAATTTGGTGTCAATCACTGTCCTAAAAAAACCCTTAGTAAATCCACTTTAATTTAAAAAAAACCAGAAAAAAAAACTTTGAATTGCAATGTCAGTGACAATCTGTCATTAGCATAAAGAAAACTGCTACTTTTGAATGTGACTCAAACTTCAGGGGGAAATATTCTTCTGCTACTTTCTCCTGTGTTCTAAAAACTTTAAGATAGAGGAGATAAAAGTTATTGCTCATTACAGGGTAAGGAGCTGAAGAGCTCTCAAACTGTAGCCACAAGCTTATGGGCTTTTTGTTGGGATTCTTTTTCTTTTTTTTCCCCTTGATAAAGCACCATTTGGACACAAAGAACACAGAACTTGCCAAGATTTTCAAATACTGAGCTAAAGTTTTAAAACACCCAAACGCCCTCAAAAGCAAGGAAATAAAACAAGGCCTTTCCCCTCTCCACTCTGCCACAAAGAAAACAGCTCAAGATGACTTCTGTGGTTACTTCTCAAAGTACTCAAACAATTCCATTTGTTGTTACATACAAAAGTTTCCTGAGACCCTGCCAAGATATTTAGGATTAAATCCATTCCAGAGCCACTGGAATACATCATTGATGGCATCTGTGCTGTTCAGGAAAAAGGAGATGTTGCTTTAATATCTATTAGCAATCTGCCACTGTTATTTACAAGGGGGAGAAGTGTTAATAAATTTATTTTTGGCAATTTTCCCCCCAGTTCATCCCAGGTGCAGCAGCTCCTGCTGCAAACTGGCAGGGAACAGGCTGGCTCCTCTCTGGAGCATGCAGCAGCAGAGGTGCCAAACTTGTTCTAGACTCTTTCCTTCCTTCTGGAAAATAAAGATTACCCTTCACAGCACAATCACCAATCAGAAGGGACTGAGCTGGAGCCTGAGATGAATGCAATGGAGTTGGGAAGGATGGATGTGCAACCTCCTGTTTGGTATTACCCAGTTTTCTTAGTGCCACAGCAGAGCAGAGAGGGGCATCACCCAGGAGATCTGTGCTCACTGCTGCTCTCACCAGCTAAAGGAGAAGAAATGATGCCCAACAACCCCCCCCCAGCCAAAACTTAACCCCAGGAATGAGGGCTCAGGTTGACATTTGCCACCTAGGACACCTGGGAGCAGGAAAAATGAATATTGCAGAGCACCAAAGAGCCCTGCAGGGTGTCCCAGCCCGAGGAGGAATTGTGGTAGGCTCACTGCACCAACTGATTGAAAGCATTCAGCATTTATCACACAATCCAATTGAATTACTACACTGTTGTTCAGCTGCATTTTCATTTGCATGAAGCCAAAGGAAAGACCTTTCTCTGAGCTTTAAGTTGCTGCTCTTCAAGGTTTTGGAGAGTAGCACTTTACCTGGGAGCTGCTGAACAAGTGACATCCATCATTATTTAGCCTTAGTCCTGCTTCAGTCCTTCTGCTGGATCCCAAGGAGACAAATCATAGGGAATTACTCAACCTTTAATTTACTTTTGATGAAAAAAACTAAAGGCAGTGAGAGGCAAAAGATGGGCAAAGTGCTTCAAAGGCAACAGAAACTTTGGAAGATGCAACTGTGCATTCTCACACCTCTTTTTTTCTTTGTTTTTAGCTCCCAAATGGACTGACAATCAGCCTCCCATGTGCTAGTGAGCAGCTTTCATTTGCTACTTGAAAGACAAGCCATGCACCAGTCAGGCAAAGAACCACTCTTGGTTTCAAGGTGAGGCTGAGTTAACCCCTTTTCACAGATATTTTTGTACCAGAGAACATGAAGACAAACTAGTTTCCTAAATTGTGAAGATAGGGAACATAAATTCCAACTACAAATGTAGCCTTGCACCATGAAATGGAAATTATCCTCTAAATCCACTGACAGTATTACTCCAGCACTCAGCTGGAAAAATCATATGGAGCCACAAACTCAAATGGCCATCCAAGATCTGTAATAACCACTTAATTCAAGATTTAATCCTATACTTATTCTCCCACAAAATACAACTGGAAATAAATAACACATTTCCCAGAAATAGGTGCAATAGAATTGTCATAAAATGGAACAGAGTGTTTGTTCACTTTCCACAAACACATGCAGATTGGGAGTAGACTTCTATTAATTCTGCTAGAGAACACCAACTCTAACATACATAACGAGTGCATCAAAGGTAATAAAATCAGAGAAAGCAGCATTACCAAAATTTTATAGGTTCCTTCTGGATGAAAAACTTGATGAAAAACCAGTTTTAAAAATAAAGCTGTAAATTAAATGGGAGACAACAGGCAAATGAGCTGGGAGAGGGCAGGGTGGAGGAAAGGTACAACTTGGTAACAGGGCACAGAAGATACTCAGATCCCAGCTGGTATTTCAGGCCACAGGCAGCTCCTTTTCAGCCAGGAATGTGGCAGTCAACTCAGGACAGCTGACTGCCTGAATTTCAGGCTGAATTTTAGGGCAAATCAGGTCCTCTGCCCCATTATTCCCATTTAAAGTGGTCAGCAGTGTCAGGTGCACACTTCTCTGGGTGTGCTGTGTACATTGCTGGGTACCTATAGGAGATGCTACAGAGCACAGGCAACAATTTAGAGCTTAAAACTTCTTTCAAAGGCCACAACTCCCCACCAGCTCCAGAGAAAGCAAAATTCAGTGGCTGCCAGCACAGCAGAGTGTCTCTGCAATTACCCAGCCATGACAATCAGGTTTTCTGTTTGTACTGCAAGGGTGTGCAGAGAAAAACACACACACACAGTTAAAACAGGCCACGTTTGGGTCTGTTTGGCCAGCTGTGGTATGTGTGTACGTGAAATATTGTGTTTCCCTGGGTGTTTGTTGTTACACACACGTGTGTGTGCAGTGTAAAGCACCAGGCTGAGCTGAGAAAAGGTGCTCCAGGAGCTGAGCTAGAAAGCTTGGAGTCAACTCCAGTTTCTGCCACAGGCAACTTCTGAGACCCTTGGGAAATCACTCACACTCAGATGCTTCCTCATTCCCCATTAATTTCATTTACTCTGAGCCACTGTCAGTGGGATATTCACTTTTCTCAGGCACCTGCCTAAAGCAGGAGCCCAGGCTCCCCCTGCAGCCAGCTGCAGAGAGGCTGCCCAGCACAGAGCCACATCTCCAGCTCCAAACACCCTGGAAGAGCTTCCTTCTCTCCTGAGGATGAGGGCTGTAGGGAAGCTTGAACTGGCAGCAAAGCTCTGCCTGCAGTGAGTACAGCCCTAACTGCCTCCTGTGCACCCCAGGAGAGAGCACTGACCACACTGACCACGCTTCCCCACTCCTGCCAGTGCAGGAAAGGAGGGAGGCACCAGTGCCCTGTGGTGATGGGGTGGCACAGCAGACAGGCAGTGACTTCAGGGGGCAAAATCTGCTCTTCTGAGAGTTTTCTGATGAGCTTACCCAGCAGAATTGAATCACTTTGGCTGCACCATGTGGGGAGCCCCAGCCCATCCAACCTCCTGTCCTTGGGAGGCCCCAGGGGCCAGAGGCACTGGGACATCTGGAACTTTAATTTCACCTTGAAGAGTTGCAGGGATGTATTTTAAATGCATTATATTTACCCTTACACACTATATCCACATAGACACATACAGTGTTAACTATTTCAAGGTCCCCACAGAGAGCAGTTAGCACAGACAGAACATGGGGCTGCATAATATTTAAGCCACATGCACCATCTGCTCCCACATTTTAATGTGATTTAGCAGGAAAAAGCTGAGCAGGAAGAAAAGAGAAATCCATGCTAGATGAAAGATATTAAATTTCCCCTTTCCCAAGCCCCCCACTGCTTGATATATGGACAGAGCTCACCCATAACTAATATTTAATTTGAGAACATATTAATAAAATTATAAAGAAAATCCCCAAACAGTGCTAAGGCAATATTGACATTTTGTGCTGTTCACTACTAGCCTGCTGCTCCCAAAGAAGTGTCCATGCTGATAATACTTTTGCCAAAAACAAAACAAAAAAGGGACAGGTTAAGAATTTTAAATTATTACTTCCCCTCGCACAGGAATTTTGATGATCTTCAATAAATGAGTAAAAAAAAAAGATGTATTTGTGGCAGCAAAGCCAAACAAGTTCTGTATGTTAAGACTTGTATTTGGCTGAAGGTGGCAGCCCTGGGCCAAGGACTACTGACATTTTGGAAGCAAAGTGAGGTGTAAAAGGGCCTCCAAATGGACTGGGGTTTGATCTGCTGTGCCACTCTTAGGGTATTTTCTTGCAGGATTCAAGAGCTCAAAACTAAGTCTAACAAATAAATTACAGAGCTCTCATGTTTTTGTTTGTGGTTTTAGTGTTTTGTTTGAGGGCTAGAGGAGGGGAGGTGTTGTTTGTTTGGGGTTTGGGTTTTAAAAT
Source organism: Ceyx cyanopectus (assembly GCA_013401355.1). Taxonomy (NCBI): domain Eukaryota; kingdom Metazoa; phylum Chordata; class Aves; order Coraciiformes; family Alcedinidae; genus Ceyx; species Ceyx cyanopectus. The sequence continues at coordinate 4,837 of VYZU01076904.1, forward strand.
GCTGGGAGTTTATAGTCTTTTGGTTTTTCGGGTAAACTTTAGTCCAGTTTTCTTGCTTCCACCCCCAGCTAACACATTCTGCAACACTGAGCACAGAGAACATTGCCATTGATTTCAATCAGCAAAGGATCACACCCTAACTGCTTCCAATTTCCCAGGTACTAAGCAGCACTATGTGACCCCAGCCCCAGTGAGCAGCATCCTGCACTCCCAGGGTTGGAGCCTCTCACTCCAGACAGGCTCTGGCAGCTGTCAGTGAGCACCAGCTTCACAGACCTTGGATAACACTCTCTTGAAACACAGAAATATCACCTTACATGCTGTTAATTGGTATTAGCTCTGCTGAAGTGGAGAATTCCTTTGTATCTTCATCATGGACCTAAGACTGAGAGTGGCTGCTACTAGAACCAGAATTAAAGTGACTTTTGAGATCAGTATTCATACACAGCACTTCTATTAAAGTTAGGTATTCAGGTACACTTTAGGATGAAAACACACACAAAAATGAGAAGTCAGCAGTGCATTAAGACAGATTTTATACTACTTATTGAACATTGATAATTGATCTTATATGTTGACATTATACCAAATAATCTCTGTGCTTACAAAGAATTGCTTGTTCTGAACTAATGCAAAAAGCAGAGTGTAAAGTTCTCAATATTTAATCTGAATAAACCACTAATTTTCCCTCTCTTTGTGCCTACGTGTAAGTTTTGGAGAGCAAAATCATGGGGTGACACTGACAACAACTAACACACACACATGCTCTTAATGCAGTTTACAGCCTTGGAAATAACCATTCTGAGGAGAAAAGAAATGAAACTGAAAACATCAAGTTACCATTTACCCAGCAAGCAAACAGCACCATGAAAGCATCACATTCCTCTTACTACACTTCAGAGCTACAGGGCTGCTCTGATATTCCAATATTAGGAGACACATGATAGTTTTAAATCATAATGATGAATGCACCAGACATCTCTTGGGAGAGAGAGCACCACACAGCCCAGCTCCTCAGCTTCTCTGAGCTGCTCTGTTCATCTTCTGCCATCACAAAGCTCAGGGTGAGGTGTCTGTGTGCAAGCTCCAGCTTTTCCTACCTGAGTTCACCAGCTGCTGCTCCATGACCCCACAGCCCAGCACCTCCAGCCACTCTCCTTGGAAGTTGATCTCCATCTCAAAGGAAGGGTGGGTAAATGGGAAGTAGCAGTCTACCCATCTGACCTGCAGTCCTGGAGCAGCAAGTGAAAAAAACAAACCAAAGGAATCTGAAGGGTGTGTGTTTCAAAGGCCACCCCCCTCCAACCATCTGCAAAACTCCCCCTTCAACTAATGACACCAATTACAGCAACCCAGAGAAAATCAACAGCAAACAAACTCATTTACAACACTCGTGCCAGGTGATACATCTTCAAACTTGCAGGGAAAAAAATGACCTTGTCTGGTGGCATATGAAGAAGGCTTTGTGCAATTCCAGCACCCTCTGCAACCACATCCATCATCTGCCAGAGCCCAGCAGCCACCTGGCAGCCACCACCAGCAGCCAGCACTGGGAAAAGCAGTCACAGTTATCCCTCACACCAGGAACCCACTGACTGCTCCCCACAGAACAGCTGAAGCCTTCCACTTTCACTGAATATTTGATGGATCAGCCAGACAAGGACTTCTGTTAATCAGAAACTCTTTAAAGTACAAAGCTACTCCTCCTGTGTGCTTAAATCTGGATGTTAAAGCAGATGTAGATGCCCAGAGTTGTACATGATGAAGGTAAGCTGTTAACACCAGGTGTAGTTCTTGAGCTACACAAACTGTTTCAATAAAGAATTTTTTAGCCATTAAATGTCAGGGGAAAAAAAACAACTCAGAAACATGAGTTGTAAAATGTCAGAAGGGAACTGAGGTGTGAATTCTGTTGGCTAGGGCTTAACCCCAAGCCCATCCAGCCCTGCAGCTAAGCCAATGTTAATCAGCACTGGGATAATTATCAAGCAGGCAGGTCCAGTTGATATCCAGTGTCCCATGACAGAGGATGGCTGGGTGGCCACAACTCTTAACACCCCTGCCTTGATTTTCAGGCTTCTTTTCTTTCTTTTGTTCCCTAAAATAAATTTAAAGCATGAAATTACATGATGTACATGGAAAGCTCTTCTAATGAATATTCTTTTCTGTAGCCTCGAGGATTTTCTTTGATTATTTCTTAATTATTCTGATTATTTGAAACATTACACATGGCTACAGAAATTGAAACTGCAAGTTACAAATGCCTAATAAAATACTTGATAGTTTAGGGGAACTTTTTTGGATGCAATGAAGTTTCCAAACAAAGACTTCTGGATTTCCTTTTATCTCAGGAAGTTGAATGATAAAAAAAGGGGGTTGATAATTTTACACACAGCCCTCAGCATCATTCACAACTGCACTGTGACACCAGCCACTTTATTGCTCTCTTGGCAGAATAAAAGTACATTACCCAGCCCAAAAAAATCAGATGTATACACCACAGTATGGTGAGTGGAAGGCAAGTCTTGATTTCCTGATCTTAGTATAAATGCATTTTTTATCCTGGGATGTACAACCCTGCATAAAAAGATTTTAAAGATCATTTTTAATTTTTAAGTTTAATGCCTATTAGTACTCACAGGCATTTGTTTTAAATGCAAATAAGCAAATAATTTGAATAAAACAATAATTCATCATCTAAAACCAGCTCTCACCTTCATTCTGTTCTCTAAATTAATAGTTAAACCCATATAGCATCATCTTAATTCTATTCCTACAGTAGCCAGGACCCTTGGGAATACCTCTGCAGTTTACATGCAAGTGTTCTTTCCAGACTTTTGGCTCTGAAAGACTTCATGGCAAAGCAGAGGGGCTCAGCCCTGGGCAAGATTAAGCCTTCTAACTGCACTTCTATAGCTTGTCACAGGAAAGACTTAAAAGGATTAGGAAGATTAGGTTTTCTGTAGTACTGTTTAATTTACCTGATTAGGTCACATTTATTTCTTCACACCCAGCCTGGGAAATGCTGGCAAAAAATAGCCTGTTGGGTGAGTGTGAGGAGAACAAGGGATGGGAACTGCCTTCAGACACCAAGGCACACAAAAAGCAGAATGCTGAACCTCACCTGGAACAACCCCAGTCCCCTCCCTCCTTCCAGGGGAGGATTCAGACCAGCAAGGGCCACCCACTCAATCCTGGTGGGCACTGCCCAGCTCATGTGGGGTGAAACAGAGCCAAACTGCCTCATTAAATACGATGAAAACTAAGCTAGAACAGCCAGCAGCCAGGTGAGAAATGTGACCTTTCTGCAGAGATCCTGCAGAGATGCTCCATCCATCAGCACCCCGAGCTGGCAGGCTCCCAGAGCAGCACTGCAAGGCTCTGCTGGCACTGCAGGCTGCAAAGAGGGACTTGTGTGAAGTAGAAAATTAATTTAATTTTATTATTTTTTTGCTTTTAACAGAACACGGGACCTGGCAGAATATTCACGAGAAGAGAAAGAATTTTTCCTAAAGTAATACAGTAAAATACATTTGGGTCTAAGGGAGTCAAGACACAAAAGTAATAAACAATTGTGTAAAGTGGAGAGTATAATAAAAACTGAAAGATGGCAGCTGTCAAAAGGAAAAAATGTGTGTGCCCCCAGTCCCTTGCTCTGCCCCCTTCTCTCTAGTGCCTGGCATGAAGTCTGATTCTTTGAGTATTACCTTCCTCTGACAACTTAAGAAGATTAAGAAGGTGAAAAGAACTTCACACTTCCAAGAATGGAAAAAGGGGGGGAAAAAAATTATATTAATCAGTATCTATCTTGGCTTTGTGTTTGAAGAAAAGTGTTGATGGCATAAAACCAGAAAATCCCTGCAGTCAGAAGGCAGCACCTACTGCAATCTGCAGATTTACAATAATTTAGGATTTTTTTTTTTCAATGGCTTTGTAGCTACTGTGTGGAGTGTGGAAATGGGAATGGCCAACATTCTGAAACTTAAAGTGCAGCATCTGTCAACAGCTAGAGAAAGATGCCACTGCAGCCCCAGCCATTACTAATAACTCCTGGAAACTGCTCACTTTAAACATCCCAGCATCCAAGGCTGATCAAAAAATATGATTGTCACTAGCACTGTTACTCACTTGGATCCTAATTTTGTGTGTTTCCAAAGCCACTGTTGAGTAAAATACAACTGCAAGAAACACTGACCTCAGGAACTTAAAGAAAAGAGTTTGTTCAGATGGGATAGAACAAAATCTGGTAAAAGTTTTGCTTGCTGTAAATTCAACTGGAGAGTTTCAAGCATTCAAATAGTCACATCCAGGGCTTGCTTCTGTTATCAATCCACTCCTGCAGCTGCTGCTCTAAATTCAGTGGGCATCTCAGAAGGGCTCTGACAGGGGCAGCACAGCCTGTGCATTCCAATTGTGTCCAGTATTTCCTCAACAGAAAAATGACTCTGTTCAGCAGAGAAGCCTCCTTGTCAGGGGCAGCATCACCACAGCAGCTCCAGCTCAGGCCATTTACACATCCAGCTCCTCCACAGCTGAGGAGAGGACCTGTCATTTGTCTACAGGGACATTCATTACCCTCCCTCATTCCACTCAAGTGCCAAACAACACCCATTTTTTTTTCAGCTTGCAGCAAGCTGAGCAAACATCACCTCCCTGTACAGCAAGGTTCACCTACCTGCTCGAGGAAGCCACTGGGAGCACTTTGTGTGCACACACAGAACAGTGTGGGCACACACCTACCCTGGGGGCTGGGGTGGGCACCAGAGCAACAGGATAAGAGGAAACAGCCTCAAGTTGCACCACAAGTGGTTTAGTTTGGAGCTGAGGAACAATTTCTTCCCCTGCAGGCTTGTCCAGGGCTGTCCCAGGCTAGGGGTGGAGTCCCTGTGATCCCTGGAGGGGTTTCCAAGTTGTGGTGCTGAGGGCCATGGGGCAGTGGTGCCCTGGCACTGCAGGGGGAACAGCTGGACTCCATGATCTGAAAGATCTTTTCCAGCCAAAACTCTATGATTCTCCTGTCAAGCAAAGTGTGATCATTGCCCTGCACACTCCCCAGCTCTGACACAGCAGGACACTGGATGCCCACAAGTGCCAAACAGAGGGGATCCCAGGGAGCTCTGTGCTGGAGCCACCTCTCCTTGCAGGACACACTCTAAAATACATGCCAGATGAGTGCCTGTAGCTGGGTGTGACACCCACCCCTCCCTGTGTTCCTGCTCACTGTCACCCTGAGCTGCTGCACACAGAAACTCTCCACAGACACCCAACAGCTCAGCACAGGAGGCTGTGCCACCAGCATTTAAGAAAAGCAAGAGCCTGCAACACCCAACAGCCATCAGGGAGGGAGGTGTAAGGACCTACCATCACCAAAGAGGTGTGTCATGAGCTTGGTGAGCACTTGCTTCAGGTTGAACTCCAGCAGCCTGACTGCCTCCATGGTGTGGCACTCCTGCTTGTGCGCCGTGCGCTGCCCTCGCTCGAACAGCTCCAGCCCCTCGCCGGCCTCCACGCCCGAGAACAGCTGCAGCAAAACACAACAGCACCCACTTCTGCACCAGGGACTGGACCAGCTGCTCTGGGTCTCCACCGGGACAAGGAGCAGAGCAGCAATTCCTGTTTTCATACCTGTTCCCCTTAAAATATACGTGTGGTTCAGTACAGACTGGAAACCACCTCATGAAGTCTCCTTCCAAGGTGTAAACACTGGTTGTTGGCAGCTCTGTGACTGCCATTGGGTTTATGCTGGCTCCCTCTTCTGGATAAAGTGCACAAAGTGTCACTGAATTGAAGCCTTCATTCAGTTTTTTTCCTCCATAAATTGTGGTTAGCAAAGAACAGCACCAGAGAGAAAAATTTCTTTTACAAGCCACCTGGGAAAGTTTGCCAGTTCACATCTGACTAGAGCAGCATCAGTGTTGCCCAGGCAAAGGAGTTTTTAAAAAGCTATCTACCATAGAAGAAAAAACTCTATGTGCCCTTCAGGAGGAAGGCAGGCATGCTGGGCAAAGAGAATGCAAAACCTCACCTGGGATGTTCACAGGGATGGGGCATCAACCACCTCTCGGGGCAACCTGGGCCAGGCTCTCACCACCCTCAGGTTAGACCTTTTCCTTCTCTCCAGTCTGAATCTCTTCTTGGTTTAAAACCGTCAGCCCTTGTCGTGCCACAGCAGGAAGAAGCAGCAGCCACGGGGGGTGGGAAGCACCAGCATGAGCAGAACAAACCTTTCCCAGCAGCTAGGAAAGCAGTGCTCTGCCACTGCCCTCCATTCCCTCAGCCATCCAAACCCACCAGCCTTCCCTGCCAAGCTCCTGTCACCCCCTGGCAACCACATTAACAACGGTCTGCATCTCAGGATTATTAGGATAAGCCAGTTTTAGATCTAGAAATGTGGATTTGGCAGCACTGCTGGAAGCATGCACAAACCCTACAGAGCAATTGCTGCTTGGAAAACAAACTGGCTCCTGTTCACCACTGATCAGTGATGCAGGAGGGTACTCTGAGACATGAGCCTGTGCAGAACATAGAAGCCAGGCCAACAAAACATATCCACTCAAGTCTCAGACATCTTCCTAGAGGTCTTCAGCTGATGCCTGGACTCTGCTGAGTTCACTGGGTGAGTATCACCCACCTATAACTATCATCTGCAACAGCCAAACCTTTCTTAGGATGAAAGGGAATGGAAGATTGGAACAGGTCATCTGAAAAAAAGACTCATTTACAGAGGGCTGGAACTATTAAAAGAGATGTGAGAAGGAAAAGCTGCACTCTGGATGTAGCTGCTACAACTCACACCTCGAAGTGTGGACATTTGTTATGACAAATTCTTTGGTAAAGGGACCTCACTGGAAGACACTTGTGATAGAACTGGAATCAACGTGCAGATCAGCTGTTTCCTTTCAGCCCATGCTTTCATTTGCCAGCTTTCAAGATCATGGTCTTTCCATTATTCTCACCTTTCTGGGGTGATGTTACAGCTGTCCTCAAATTCCACCTTCCCCCCCAGATGAAACCATCCCTCCGTGCTCAGTCACTTCCACACCCGGTGCTGCAACGCTGCCAACACGTGCCCTTTGCTCACAGCAAACACAGGAGCAGGCAGCTGACCCCAAACCTCCTTCCCTCCCCCCAGGAGAGCCCCTACCTCGTGTGAGGAGAAGAGCCTAACCCCTTCCATCTGGTGGAACACGGGGTAGTGGGTGGTGTCGATGGTGTCCCGCCGGTACACATCCCCCACGGCCAGGAAGGCGTCCAGCCCCGAGCGAATCAAGTCCCACTGGTGAGCTGATGTGTGTGCTCTGAGCATGTGCTCGTGGTTCAGGTAATAGTTATCCTCCCTCCTCCTGCTGCTGTGGTCCTGGGGGATCAGCAAGCTGTCAAAGTTCTGCTGCACCGTCACCACGGGAGACAGGCGGTCGTGGACGGAGAAGAGCGGCGCGCCGTGGCGGGCTGCGTGCTGCCTGTAGAAGTGATCCTTCACCTGCTCCTTGATGAGCCACAGGGGGTGATGCTGCTGGTTGTGCAGGTTCTTCCCCACCTTGGAAAGAATCTTCTCCGTGACGTTGCTGTAGTCGTCCAGGGGATAGGCTTTGCCAAGCAGCTCCAGGGTGTTGGAGCAGGGAGCGGTGGCCGCGGAGTCCGAAGGGATGGACCTGGATGAAGAATGCCTGGAGCAGGTGGGAATTCCTTTCACCTTCACTTTTGCTGGTAAAGCTGTTTTTGAATACTTAGCTACTCTCATGAATTTCCAGAGCATTGCCATTGCAAACTCCTTTAGGACCTAGAAAAGAAAAAAAAAGGAGAAAAAAGATTTAGGAAGAGCAGTTGTGCTGCAGGAACTGCTACTGCCCCAGGAACCAGTGAAACAAAACTCTGCTGGATTAATGGGCAAGTTTCTGTTATAAACCACTATTTTGACTGAAAAGAAGGAAAAATATCCTTATGATCAAGTTTCAGCTAGGATATCTTATTCAATTATCAGTCTTCTGCATCACTGCATCAGTATTAGTGACTCCAGATGAAGCCTTAACCCCATTCCAGACACTGCCACTCTGTGCAGCTGAATTAACTCAGGCCTTCTCTCAAACACTGGTTTTTCCTCCAGTTAAAACACAAGGCTGGGTAGGGAGGCTTGCCAATCACCAGGAAGGTGAATGAAGTGATGACAAGCTGAAAGGTGCCTGAACTGAACCACCATTTCCTAGCCAAGAGCTCTTTTGACACATCCACCCAGCTCTGGGTGGATTGACTGGGAAGGTCTTAAAGAGCTGGGGAAAGAAAGGACAGAGGAGTGAGCAGACCAGTCAGCAAGATAGCTTCCCATCTTCATGCTAGAATTAGAGTATCTGGCTGGTTCTCTGCAGGAACTTCAGAGAAACAAGTGTAAAAAAAAGAACACGCAAGCTAAGATTATTTTCCATACTCTTAAGCTCCAAAAATATCCATATGCAAATAGAACAGACATTCTAGAATACACAGTCCCAAAAAAAAAAAAACCCAAAGAAAATGGGTATGTTCATGTTTGGCTTCCTTTCTTCTGGCTTATGCCTTGCTGTTCTCTGTAGAGCTGTTTCCTGAAATAATTGTATATCTCCAATCAAAATAAAGGCAAGTTGGCTAGTGCAAAATTACTAAATATTTGGTTTCATCCTTTTTCTGGTCAAATATCCTGAAGAAAAAGAACAGCTAGAGCTCTGAGCTAGGTCTGAAACTGGTAACAGCCTTCTTTTTTTTTTCTTCTTTCTCCTTAAGACTTTATAAAACTATTTCACTACATTCATTCTTGACCATTCCTGACAAAGTTCTTTTATTAATGAATTCACCCCTCTGGCAGACTGAACGAGGGGCAGCTTTACAGGCTCCATTTTCCCCAAACATACGTTCTCCTGCATGGAAAGCAAGTTCTCATTTTCCAACAGCTGCTTGAAATGCCCAGTTCTCATCAGATAATGAATTCAGCTTCCCTTCAGAAAATACCACCATCTGCCCACACACAGATTGTTCTGAAAGGAATGCAGTTCAAAGTTGAGCCACAACCATCATGTCCCAAAACCTCTCGTGACTCTACCCTGAGCCTCGAGGTGTTTGCTGCTTTCTTTCCTAAGCACCATCCCTCTGAGAGCAGCCACTGCAGGAGAAGCTTCAACTCCCACACAAGCAGCTCTTCCCATGACTCTAACCTCATGGAAGAACTGAGAAGATGAACTGTGTGGGGAAGGGACTTCTGTTTGCTTTAAGGCATGTGATTTTTCAGGGAGACTCTTGCCACGGGTATCTCTGTGGTGTTCCCTGATGCTTTCTCAGCCTTGGTAATAAAATATGGTGCTATTCCACACAGAGGAAGGAAAAAGCCCTGCTTACACTCTGTACACCCTACAAGAAACCTTCACATTAAAGTAAAGTTGACCAGGGTGGAGAGAAAGACTAGAAAAGGCAGACATCTCTTTACCTTTCTCCTAGCAATGAATAATTGATGTTAAGAACACACTAATTACTTATTTTCACTTGTAATAAATAGAATGTTATTTCTAGTAGACAGCTATCTAAAGGTCTGAAAAAGCACAGTTTAAAAATCACCATTTTCTTCCCTCGTTCCCACCACACTTATTATCTGGTAGGAAACTGGATGGTTTGTGTGCACACTGACAAAACCTGAATCCCCCAGCAAAGGCTGCCAGCCAGCTACCAAGCACAGCAAGCCAACCAGCCAGCAGCTGCAGCTCCTGACAACAAATACCTACATGGGAAACAAACACTGAACAGCCACCACTGGCATCCATGGTCCAAGCATCTCAAAGCACCAGTGCAAGGTGACAGCAAGGATTCAGACACTATCACAGCTGCAGGGATACCTGACACAGGTCCCCTCAAACTGACAGAGGTCCCCTCAACCTGACAGAAGTTTAGTTCTTACCTGTGGAGCAAGGACACCCTCACTGACCACTCCTGTGTGCCCTCTGCTTTGTGCTGCTGGGGGCTGCAGAAACACAGATGGGCTACTGCACAAACCCAAGAACACGATGGGTTTGGAACCAACATTCTCCAAAGATGAGAGTCTGTCTCCTATCCAAGAATAGCTAATTAATGCAAGACTCTGAAGTGCCATAGAAAATGTTAGAAAAGTTGGGCTGCCACCATTTTGTGATGTGACAGCTTTTATCTACCGTATGTGTGGGGAGGGGAGTTCAACCACCATAGCATATGTTAAAACAAAAATTATAAACATATGCTAGGCTGCTAAAATTGGACATTTACCAGTCTGCTTAGCAATTTAGCTAAGCACTGAATTCTAGTTTTGAAAACTCTGCAGGCACACAGCAGCAAATATCATTGTATTGCCACGGCCCTATCCATATCACACGGTGCAGCAGAGATCCCTTTGCACAGCTCTGCTGCTGCACCTCAGAGCAGCCTTCCCCTCTTAGCAGGCTGAGCTTGGGACACACAGGCTTCTGAAAGAGACAGCCTGGAATGGATCCAGTGTAGAACCCCACCTGCCAAGGGCAGAGCATCCTCAGATGTCCCTCGGGATGGCCAAGCACTGCATGCTACGAAGCACCACGCGAGGGAACTTCAGGTGTCTGGCTCTTCATCTGCAAGTTCACCTAGTTAATAATCCACCAGCAAGTTCCAAGAACCACACAGAATAACTTCTTGTGTTGCTATTTTTCTTTGCTGAAGCAGAGAGGTGGCATGAGCTGGCTTGCTGTCTGCTCTCTAGCAGCCATACATTAATCATGATGCCACCCTCAGCCACGTTTGGAGGCTTGCAATATTGAGAGAGAAGATTAAAACAACCCAAACCTTTCCTGGGATGAGGCACGACTGAGTTTTTTGCTCAGCTCCACACACAAGACCTTCTTAAATGGGAAGTCAGAGATACCAACCTGCCCCACGAGATGCCTGTTGCCTGAAGAGAGAGGCTGGTGTTTCACACCCCGTGGCACCTGAAGAAGAGGCAGTAGCAAGCACAGCAACATCAGACAGCCCAGATTCATACCAGCCACCCAACAGGGATAAATTACAGCTGAAAATTCAGCCCACCCAGTCCTAAAAACCCAACAGGGCTTGGCTGGGTGACGGCAGAGGAAGGGGCTAACAGATCACCCAGGTCATCCCCAAGTCCTCAGCTCCTCCTGCTGTCTCCCAGTAGCACTCTGGTTGCCACCATCCCCTTGAGGACTGGGGAACTCCATGACTCACCACAGAGCTCCAGATGTCCTCCTTAGGAATACAACATGCTGTTGTTTCAAAGCATAATCTAAATATTAACATGAAATATTAAATATCATGAATATTTTAAAGCAGGGAGTTATTTCCTGGCTTTAATATGCATGTAATCAACATTTAAATCAAAGTAGCCTTTCTTATCATGTATCAACTCTAAGTGGTGGTGGGTATTGTAAGTTTTGTGTCATACTAATTTTCTGCCACCCCAAGATAAGTTTGACCTATTTGCTGTCATTTTAAGTCATAAATATCAGCAGAATGCACAGCCCAGACCTGGCTGTGACGTGCACTTGACCTCAGACTCTATTTCAGCAAAAAAACCCAAGCCAGAGGCAAATCTCTCCATGGGTTTTGCTTCAGAATTGACAAGTCTCACAGACTTCACTGTAAGAAATGGAGATGTTTGCAGCAGAGGCTCCACTGCAGCCCAACAGCTCCCAGCTCCTGAGGATCACACGTGTCTAAAACAACCAGTTTGAGCAGCACCACTTACCTGTCACTGGCTCTGACAAGGTGTGTAAGGAAAAAGCTTAGAAGGCTCCCAAGGAAAGAACCACATTTCCCTGCCTGGAGCACACCACTTCTCAGAGGTTGGGAGGAACAGGGCTGAAATATTAATGAGCAAGCCATTTGTCAGGAAAATTATGCAAAAAGCCTTGGCAGCCACACGAAGGGGCTGGCAGCAAGATACCAAGGTAGGGCAGGATGAGCCAAGGGGTTAGGAGAGAAACAGGGGAAAACAAACAGAAAACCACACAAAAAAAACCCAAAAACAAACTAGCAAATCACTTTCCTTTACAAGGTCAAGTTTTGCAAGAAAACAATAAATGAATGGGAATTTTTAAAGATAAAAATTCAAACTCTAAGGTGGTAATAACAGGTATTATCTTCTAGAAGGGACTGTGAGCTGTTCCAAGAGCTAGAATGCAAGTCTGAGTTTTGATTCCTCCAAGAAATCACTTCTAGTAATAATAGTTTCAGATGTGAACTAAAAAGTGCTGTCATGACAGAAACCACTTAATTCCTGAGAACTCATATAAACAAATAATAAAAGAAAATCCCACGAGGGACAGATAAATAAAAATGAGAAAAAATACCCCACTCTCCTTGAGTTTTCCTCACAAATAGAAATACAGAATTGTGACCCTTGTGTCAAAACAGATGTTAAAATCTATACTCCCTAAAAAGACTTAAAAATGAAATGAGCTCCAGGAGTTTCCAAGTTTTATTTCTCCATAAGGGGAGCTTGCAAAAGAAAAAGGTTAGGAAAAGATTCAGACTCCATGCTCCTTCCATCACTCTAACATTTTATATTTACCTGTAAATTAAAATGTAATATGAATGTTTTTAGAGCTAGGTTTGCTACAGTTTTATATAGCACTTTCTAATAATAAATTTAAAGGCTTAGTTTCTAAATAGGCATTACTAATTCCTAGGGTAAAGTGAGCTCAAAAAGCACCCAACACATCCCCACTTATTAAAAAGCAAAGTGGTCACACTGGCAAATCAACCAAGTACCTGGATTTCCCAACACCCAGCCATGCTGAAGATGCCCAGGGATGTCGTGCCTGGGTCTGGTGACCAGTGACACCAGTTGGACACTGACACACACACCAGTGTCACAGTGTCACTAAGCAGCACTCTGCTCCTCCCCAGTGCATCTCCACGCAGGATCTCAAAGTGCTTTGCAGACATTAACCAATTAAAGTCTACAGTACACCCATGGGGGAAAATCCTGCATTATTTATCTCAGCTTTCCCTTCCTTTTTCCTTCCAAGCTGTTCCTGCCATTTCTCCTCCCCGTTCAGAGGGGTTTTTTTTGCTGTCTGCAGTATCCATTTAACAAGTAGAGGGGTTGCTGTGAACAGAATCAAAATGCTTTGAAACCAGCTTGCCAAGAGTCACCTATTAGGAGTCACCCTGAACAGTGAAGCTGGGAACAACCTCCCTCCTGCACAGGCAGTTTTCAGTCTTCAAAAATAAGTTGCATAAAATCCACCAGGTAACTAAGCCAAGGATGAAAAGTCTCAGAATTAATTTTAAGGTAAAGCCACTATCCTGGACCTTTGTGGCATTGGATTTTCTGCCATTCCAATAGACACACTGGCACCTGGGCTGAAAACTCTGCTTTTCCAATTCCTCTTTGTCATGTGCTGGGAGGCAGAGGAGAACAGGACTGGCTCCAGCAGCTGCTGATTGCTTTCAGTGTGGAGTTCACTCCTTGACACCACTGAGAACTCTGCTAAATAAGGATCAATAGACTAGAAATGTTTACATTTTCTCCAAGAAAGCTGAAGATGAATGCCAAAAAAAAAAATAAATGAACTCAAGGTAGGTTATTTGGAGAAAAAAGTTGTGTTCCCTTCGTAGCAAAGTTTATGGAGAATGGAACTCCAGGAAAATGAAACTGAAATCTGGCTTCTCAGTTCTCATTTGCTTCTCACTCCAGAGATACCAAGAAACACAGCTCAAAGGAAAACAATCGAGGCATGATGTGAACATTTCAACATCAGTTTCAAGAAGAATTACTCAAAAATATTTGTGTAGTTACCATTACAACTCTGTGTCAATGTCCTGCATTCAACTGCTCAAATAATCTCCATCCTACCAGCAGCCACACGTTACTCAGCTCCAGTTCCATGAGCACCACATTTAGTCAGGACATCTGTCACTAACTTCTACCTTCTCTCTCTCAAAAATCACAAGTTTATTATTAGCAACCTGTGGGCAATTAGTGTAATTATCAGCAGACTCGGATTCATCTTAATTGGTGTTTGTTTCAATTCCACAGGCAAACAAGACATCACACGTGAGATGCTGCAGCAAAAATAGCTGATTTTACTGCATTTATCCCTCTCTCCACAGAGGAATTGCATGGAATTCTATGTATTTGCCAGTATGTCACCTAATGACACATTATTTAGCTCACATTTTCTTCTAGAGATGCAAGTGTCCAATCAATCACAACAGTAGATTGCATAATGACACTAATTATACACCAGTGAAGTGGGAGCTCTGAACACAAAGAGGCAATTTTGACATTTGAAAGGATAATTCTGTATTTGCCTCTTCTCTAGCAACTCTGATCTGAAACAGAGGCTTAATTAAAGCTAATAAAGCATCCTCAGGTACCCTGCCCTGGCTCCCCAGCTACTAACACACAGAGTCACTACTCTGCACACAACTTTTTTTTTTTCTTTTGGTGGTATAAGATTATTTATCATCAGGAAAGTCATCCTGCTCTGCACTTACCAGTAACTAGTCCCATTCCTTATGCAGCAGCAGATCAACAATTACAACTGGTATTCTACCCTGAGAAGCAGAGGGGGGAAAAATATTACCCCAGGAGAGTCCCCAGCCCCACCTCACCAGGGAAAAGTTGTCAGCAGAGGACCTTGGGTTAGAATAATCCATGAGCTGGATAATTCAAATGTGATTTTAAACAGAAGAACCCATCACTCAGGAATATTAACTGGAGGATATACCCCCTCAATGGGAAACACTCCAGTTCTTCTGCTTAGCAGGAAGGAATACGAGGCAAATTTTTGGCATAAGACTTAAGAAGAAATGGGAAGCAATTGGAAAGAGTCCAAAGATAGTAAGAGAAATTACCACCAGTCTCCAGGAGGACCTGTGGAGAAAGGCTGCCTATATTAGTATTATTTAGACTAGAGAGGAGAAGATTTAAAGGCATTTTCATTACCAGAGCTGACCAAGTGCCACATGCCATGGACTAGCCTTGTTTCCACTGCACCCTGCCTAGGACAAGCAGAAAGGTACCCAGCAAAACTCAAACTAGAAACATTTTTAGTGGTTATTAGAAGTCATTCCACAAATAGAGCCATGCTGAAATAATAAACCCACAGCAGCCCTCTCTCACATGTGGATTTCTGAACAGCTGTGCTCAAAAAAACCAACCCAACAGGTGTGAAATTCAACCTGTTTCAATGGCCAAAGAACAGACTGGTTGGTATCTCCAGGTCTTCCCAGCTTTATTGTAATTTCTACACTCATCATTACCAATTTTTTCAATGAAACACATTCCAGGGGGGATCCCTTAGAGGTCTGTCCAAGTCTTTCTGGCAGTAGCAGTTCTAATGGTGCTGATGGCTGTGTGCCAGGGCTGAAAGCTTTAGCAGGTGATGTATTTGCTTATAAGCACTGTCATATTTTATCCAGCTCAGCATCTATTCAGTGAGTGCTTTAACACTCTGGAGTGTGGCAGGTGCTATAGAAAACACAGCATTATTTTCCATATTTTATTCCCCTCGCTGGCATTCTTACTCTGGGATTAGCTGGCAGGAGTAGAAACACAACCATTTCCAAAGGGAGAGTTTGAGGGCTCCCAGCCACATCCCTCTGCTCTTACCCCAGAGGTTCCCAGCATCTCTCTGCACAGAAGGAAACAGCAGCAAGTGCAGCAGTGACTGGAGAAAACTCCTCTGCAACCATGCTGCCTGACTGCTGAACTCACCCTTGTGTTCCAGTGAGACCCTGCAGCTTGTTCCATGCCACAGGACAGGCAGAAAAAAAAACATAGTTAGATTAGGCTTCTCCATTCATTTCATCCTGCTTGTGTTTAAGATTTCCAGGTGGTCTAGACCTTTGCTCACAAAGCTTTCACTCTTTTCCAAGTGCTCTTAGCTGTTCAAACTCCTTCAAATGGTGTTCAACCCACAGGTATAAACAGATTCATCATATTCTCTAAACATCCTGACCAGACACTCCTCAGCTTAACAAAAAAAACAAAAATGACACACAAAAAAAGCCCAAACCACAACAAAACACAAACCAAACAAACACCTTAAAAATGCAGGCTTTCCTCATCCAGAATTGGTGATTTTTTGAACAGGACAGGTAACATTCTGTTATAAATCATGAACCTGTCTGTAATATCTCCTCTTTTTTGTATGGGAAAAGGTGGATTATCACCCTTCACTCACTGCACAGCACATGTTTTTATTTCCTGTGAAGTTTCTAGGTAATAAATCTTAGCAGCACTTTGTTTAGCTACAGAATTTTATTACAAGTAATTCTTGCAGGCTTCTATGTGCAGTGAAATCTCTTCCTCTCCTGCCTATCTCCAGCAGCAGCTAAGGAGCAGATTGACAGATGGGGAGAGTGAAACTACCTACCATAAAAATGCAAACCCCTCTAAACTGTTAGCAAATAAACTTCTTTCCTGTAAAACATTCCCAGTGTACAGTATATCAGGCACAATGCTGAGCACAGAGCATAAACCTTTCACTGCCATCATCTCAGGCTTGCCACACACAAGCAACAGCAGCACTGAGAATACAGACCACTGCACAGAAGGGATGCTTCAAACTTTCCACCTCCCAACATAAGCCCCTGAAATCTGAAATGACTTTTTTCCCTTGATTAAAGAATAAATAAAACCACACAGACAGCTGGAGCTGTTTGTGTTCAAATTCAGCACTGCCCCACACACATGATCCTAGGGTATTTATTCACAGGTCTCATGGGGTCTCAGCTCTCTCTGAATTCCCACCTGATAATCAACTCCTCCCTCCCCTGCCCAGCCTGTCTGGGCATCAGTTTAGACCCTGCTTGGCTTTTCACCCTGTGAAAAATCATTAACTCACCCAGCACCTCAAAGCACATGGTCTTTATTTGAAGAGTATCTAAATTAAAAGTGCTTTGAAGAATAACAAGCAAGTCACAAGGGGAGTCTAAAGGTCTTCCCTAGACAGATGGAAGAAAACATGTCAGTCCTATGTTCAGGGCAGAGCATCTGGGGAACCCCAGGCCAGTCAGCCTCACCTGCATCCCTGGAAGGGTGGCTGAGCAGCTCATCCTGGAAATCCCTCCCCAAACACCCAGAGGTGCTTAGGAGCTGTCAGCGTGGCTCTGGGACAGGGAAATCACCTCTGATCCACCAGGGAGCCACAGAAAAGCACCTCAGAACTTGCATAATCTCCCCCCAGAGCCAGGTTCCCTAAAAATACTCTGTTTGCTCAGAGCTCCTCGTGCAAGAAGAGGCTGCAGCATCCACAGCATGTTTTCACTGAAGGATGACAGACCCTTTTCTTCATGGCTGGATTTGATTCCCTCATCCAAGCATTTAAATCCCCACGGGCTCAAACACCACCTACAGCTATGCCAACACTTCATCAAAAATAACTCCATCTCCCTCAAAAACCCAAACCACACCCCCCATGACTCCTGGAGTCAGCAGAGCTCCCCATGCCAGTGTCCCCACCACCATCTAGAGGGGTGTGCAGGCAGTGCAGGCAGGGTGGGCAGTGCAGGCAGGGGGGGATGGAGCCCCCAGCTGCTTTATGATGCTGTGAAGGCTGCAGGAATGATGCAGTGAAGCCTCTGTCCTTTCAGCTGGGGGCTCCATCCCTTCCTACCCAAGCTGCCTGCACACTCCTCTAGATGGTGGTGGGGGCTTTACCTTCTTTCTGACCCACTCCATCTCCCTTCTATTTATCACAAAATAGAAAATAGCTTTGGTTTGGGTTTTTTCCTCACCTGAGGCACCTGCTCTGAATCACTCTGGACAAGCTTCTCACAAACAACACACTGAAATAATTTTAAGGAAAAAAAAAGACCATGAAATATCAGAAGGAAAGCATAAGAAGGCTGTTCTTGCCCTGTTGTCCCAGAATATCCACACTTTTAATCCTGTTTTTTTCACCTCAGATTAACCTGTAATGTGCAGTGCATGCACAATCAGCCAGAATAAGTATTAATTTGGTACGTTTATTTTCCAGTGTCATGATACTTCCTCTCTATTGCAGTAACCTTTGTGCAGGTCCTGATTAATTATTGTTCCTCCCTTTATGCAGGAGGCTCAAAAATCCACAAGGAACTAGTCTTTTCATCCCCAAAGCATTAGGAAAATAGAATTATTTTCCTCCTTAAACACTACCCATATCTCATAAAGAGGTTACCATGTCTTCACCTCTCAGAAGGCAGCAACAACAGATGTAATCCTCCAGGTTAATTGAAAATCTTCCAAGCCTTTATCTACACACCATGAACTTGAACAGGAGCACCTCCCATCATCATTCCCAGGCTTCAGCAGCTGCACACAGGGCCCCAAACTCATACACATCACTTCACAGAGCCTGGAAAGTTTATATAATATAATATAATGGAATAAATTAGAAATTTATATTAAAAAGCAAAAAACTCAGCTGAATTTCCGTTGTTTCTTTATGCTTGGGGAGGGAGAGCTGTGTGATGTTTGGAGGAAAAAAAGAACCCCAATGTGCAGGAGAACTGCACCTATTCACCTCTTCACACAGGAGATAAACTCTTGATTAAACTCAAAACCAAGTGTATTTCTATAGGTAAAGCCTGTGTTTTAATCACTGCTGCACTGTTGTTCTGCTCTTCTGTGGTGAGCACAAATGCAATGGGGTGGATTCCCAGTTGCTCCTCATTCTTTTTTACATTTCAACATGAAGAACTGCAGCTTTACTAATGAAATGTGGAAAGCCCTCACTCTTAAGAGGATGAATCTAATTATTTGGCCTTCTCCTAATGTGCCAACATGTAAATATTTCTGCTGCTTTTCCTGGCTGGCTTGGAAACTTCTATGAGCAAAGCAAACAAAGGAGCAAAACAAACCAGATGCTCCTTCTGGTGCAGAGTAGATGAAAGTTTTCAGCTACCCAGACAGCCTTAATTATTTTCAGCAAATAAGTCACCTGGGTAAAGCTGCTGGTTGGAGTAAAGGTTTTGCTTTCCTCTCTTGAATTAATCTCATCTTGGAGCACTTGGCATTTCATTGAGAAAATGGCACTTTTTTTTTTTTCCTTGTAATATTTAAAAGAGAGCAAAGGCAAAGTGAATCTAGCAGTATCTTTTTTCTATGGCATCTAAAGACAAGAAAGGGAGGTTTTCAGGTTTTTATACCACTTGTAAGACATCCTGTTGCTACTAAGCAAGAGCAGAAAGCTGTCTTAACTACATATCTTACTATACTAATATATTATTAGTATATGCAGTGGTCAGCCCACAGCTTTCACCCCTCACTATTCAAGAATCAGCTTTTAATTAAATATATATTGCCTTATATATGAGGAGATGGTGATGACTAGATCACATAACAGAGAAGCTCTCAGCTCCTGGTGCACATTCATTCCCCAGGGTGTGGTTTATTTGGATCTAGAATTTCAGTTCAGGATCACCAGAGAACCTCTGAGGGTAAGAAAAGTCTAGTTCCACATGGAAACCCCAGGTTATAAACAGCAAAAGGTGCTGGAAAGGTTCCACACACAGCCCATAGCTGAGGCTGAACTGGGGCAGCTGCTCTGTCTCCCAGTGACCTCTCCCCAGCACAGGGGGAGGAAAAGCAGATAGAAATCAAAATATATTTAATGAAACAGCCAAACTAACACTACTATAAAGCATATAAATTTATACTCAGCCCAGTGAGCACACAGCAGCCAGGAAAGCAGCTCCAGCAGCAGGATGAGCAAGACCCTCCAGGGCCAGGGAGAAGAANCCTCTTGCCCCTCCCAGAGGCAGCATTTAAGCTGATTAATCAGCAGTTAAAGACAAAAAAAGTAACTACTTAGACTCTGTTCCTTCTCTGAGGTCTGGATGACTCCCTAAAGCAGGGATATTTTTGGTAAATTGAGAAAGGCTCCCAAGCCAACACCCCCCTCTTTCCACCTTGGTATTTCCACCTATTTACACCCCTATTCAGCAGCCTGGTGGTTTTCCTAAACCCTTGGACTCCAAATCAGACTCACAACAGGGTCTGTCAGTACAAAGCACATTTCCCATCTCTTGGGATCCAGCATCAGTACCCAGGCACCTCCCAGCATGAAGCCAGAGAACCTCCCTCTGCCCTCAAGCAAAGACAGCCTCTCAAAATTCACATTTTTAACCCTTACCATTGAACAACTGCAGGGATTTTTGGTTATGGTTAAAAAAGGAGACATACAATAAAGATCTGCTCCTCTTTCTGGCATGAAAAGTGTTTTTAATGACAGCTATGGTTGGTTTATGTGCAATAAAAGATGATCAGAAATGACATGATAATTAGCAAGCAAGACCATGATTTTTTCCCTGGCTTTTCCATGGAGTTCCAGCCCAGGAGAGCCAACTGCATGTTGTGCACTTGCCACAGCTCAGCCACACAAACACACTGCTGTGTGTCACTAGCATCTCAGGAGGTGAGACTAGAAAAGCCCAGCTACCAGCATCTCCCAAGCTTGTGCTAATTAAATCATCTGCACACAGGTTCAATCCAAGGATGATCAAAGGTAGTGAAAAAAACCCCATTTAATTGTGGATCAGCTGCAGACAGGTAGCTGCTGCTCCATCAAAAGCCCTCTGAGCATGAAGGGGCCTCCATCTGAGCCTCCAGGCTTGGGAACTCCCCTCACATCTCAGCTCTACCTTAATTATCTGACACTTGACCACTTTACATACAATTAAATCATCTTTTCCATCAGGCTGCAGAAGAGGCTACTCCAGGTTCTGAAGGCAAACAGATTACTGCTGTTATTGTCACATCAGTAGCTTTAGAGGATGGCAGCTCTTGCTCTCCCATAGTTTCACCCTCATTATACATTTATTTCTGTGCCACACTGCTCCCCACTGCAGCAGCACACTGGCATTGCTGAGCATGGAAAATCTACTGGAAATAAAGCACATTTATAAGGCTTCCTGTGACTAACAGAAAAAATAAGTTATTTAAAGACAAAGAAATAGAGTGTTCAGACCAAACAACTTTTTAATTACATCTGTAATGCAACATTACAGCAAACCTCAGTAAACCAGACATCCCAATGTGAACAGCCCTGCATTCAACTCTTGCTCACAGTGCTCCTCCACACTCTTTTGCACTAAATGCTTGTGTTAAAAGCAGGAATTGAACCTCAGAGCTGAGCTCCCAGCCTCTGAGCACTCAGGGTGCTCACTGGGAACTGTGTGACCAGGGGGTCAGAGCAGCAGGGTTTTATTCCCACAGAGTGCAAAAATATCCCTCGTGGAGCCCTGGAGGGCAGAATTGGAATGGGAAATGATCTCCCAGGCTGCCTGCCCCTTCTGAGACTAAAGAGAGTTGTCAGAAAACAAGGACTAAAATTCCTACTGCCTGTCTTCTGCTTTGCTCTCCCAGAGATTCCCACAGAGATATTTTAAGGCACTTTCCTTTTTTTTTTTTGTTATACTAGCAGGTTTTTTGACTGTAAGGAATGGTTCTGCACTCAGCTCTTGACTGAGTACAGCTAAGGGATATCAACTATTGTAGTTTAACATGCAATAAGTAAAACCTGATTCCTGTAAATTTACCCAGGTGCCAATTTCACTCTTGAAAAACCACTTGAGACCTTCTCCTTGAAACTCCACTGCCAGCTCCACTGCTTACCAAGGGCCCATTATCTCCACAACTTGTAAGTGGGACCTAAAAGTTAAATTAAGAAATAAATTCTATTTACTCCAACACATTTTTTTTTTTTACATAATGCAAAAGCCTTTATTGCTCTGGTAGGATTCCCTGTCACTGAAGCTCTTCTCTGTTTGCCAAGTGAAATAGAAATCAATGACCAGATTTTTTTATTTTTCCATTTATGTGCCAGTGATTTAGGTGGTTGTGTTCCCTTAATGGGGCTCAGAAGCAGCAGGAGACCCTTCCATCTCTCAAGGACTATTAACCAAAAGTCTTAAGCTAGAATTGCAAATCCATTCTCAGTTACAGCAAACACGATCTGTTTAGGAACTGTGTCATCATTAACATTCAATCACAAATGGGTTGCAAATACTAATAAAGCAGGAGGACAAAAATAAAACTACAGGAAAAGCAGCTGCAGTGTGGTGTGAAAAAAACAATCCACCAAAGTTGCTGTACCCTGCTCTGATCAGTAAAATTAAAAAATAAATAAGTTTATATATTAAATAACTGCTCTGGTGTTATTTCCTGGATTCCAGCACTCAACTTTACCACAGGAGGATGGAGAATGTGTTTCTTCCAAATCCCACATGACTTTTTGAAGCCTGGGCTGTCTCAGCACTCCTGCAACACTGCTGGGCTGCAAGATGAAAGACTGGCTTTGCTCTTTCCAGAGCCAGTGACTCCAGAAGAATCACAAGAATTAAGTGCCCAGCCAACCTCCATTAACATTCTGCTTGGTATATTCTACAGTTACAAATGCAGATGGGCTCCCAAAAAGACAGAAAGCCCAATTTGCAGATATTCTACTTCTACTGTGAAACATTTTCTGTAACTGCAGCTGAAGAAATGCATTCACTATGTTTAAAGCCTAAGGGCAAAAAAAGCACAGTCTTTTTCCTTAAAAAACACTTAACTGCAACAAGGGATGCTGAGTTATAGACAATGCTGCTGAGAAACAGCCATGAGAAATTATAGAATAAAATCCATCCATT
This sequence comes from Ceyx cyanopectus, assembly GCA_013401355.1. Taxonomy (NCBI): domain Eukaryota; kingdom Metazoa; phylum Chordata; class Aves; order Coraciiformes; family Alcedinidae; genus Ceyx; species Ceyx cyanopectus. The sequence goes on from VYZU01076904.1 coordinate 27,439, forward strand.
GCAAGTTCTCCCTACTGAAATAAACACAGACCAGAATTTAACACTGATTTGCATAATCCTGTTCTAAATCCCTGATACAGTGGTGCTCTGGTCCTGTGAAATTCACAGCCAGGATTAGTTCATATGCATTCTAAGATATAACCTGCCTTGTAACACTGATTACATCTGAACAGCACCTCCCTTGGAGTGTTCAAGAGGTGCTGACACCTCCTGGAACTTGCTAAAGAAGAACTAGTTCTGAGATGCTCCACAGCAAGCAAAGCAAGGGAAGGATGAAGTAAAAGACAAGTTTAAATTGGGCCTCCATCCAGTCCTGCCACCCCAGGATAAGTTCTCTATGGCAAGCAGAGTCAGTCAGTCAGCATACCCAGATGCCAGGCCTGTCTTTAACAGATGATGATGAAGGAATATTATTATTATTTAAAACAGAAAAAGGACTGAAAACTTGTTACTGCCTAAAAAGGCTGGCAGAGCTGGTGGCAGATCCAGAAAGCTGCATTTATTTGTAGTTACTTACAGCCAGCAGAGATGATCTTTCCTCCCCTCTGCTCCCCAATAGCTTTAGTCAGGGCTTTGTTTCTTCTCTTCAGGGCCTGGCTGAAAGAGAAGTTTTGGCACAATCACTCCAGAGATATAAAAAACTGAAACAGAAATAAAATAAAGTTCTGTCTAGAAAAGTGAAGGCCTGTGAGGAAATCATCATAAACTCTACCATTACTATAGTTCAGTAATATGGGTATCCTGCTTTTCTCTTTAAAATGGAAACATTGCTCCAGTTTCCTTTCTTCACCAGAAATTCAGATTTCTTTGCTTCATCTTCATATTTAAACTGTTGTCGATTTTTCCAGACCAAAAGTCGAGAACAAAAAGTTCATACAAAATGGAAACACACTACAAATGGAAATCACATTCCCCCTCCCCTCATCACCCAGTTAGAAAACTAAACAGCCTACTTACAGTTCTGCTTTATACATCCCTTGTGAACCACAGCTGGGCTTTACCTTTCCTTCCCTAAAAAAAATATCAATATTAGTGTCTTGTACGTTTCATTCTCAGAGGTCATCCCCTTTCCCCCAGTAACGCCTTTCCAAGATACTGTAGAAGAACTTTCCACTTTTATTTCCAGTAACATGTTTGCTTACATCAGCTCCACTCCACCTTATAGCAAAGTGATACTTCTACCCCCACTGATACTCTAGGAATTGCTTCCAGGAAATAATCACAGAAATATTTATAAGAAAATTCACAGGGAATTGGATTTTCAGGGATGAACTTGTCTTGCTAGAGACATGTAGAATACATATAAAAATCTACTATATACAAAAGATACTGTGGAGAAAGTAAGAATCATATAATGATTGCAAGTTAGCTTTCTGATAACATTTAAAGTTAGTATAAGTACAGCTAGGGCATCATATCTGTAAGTTACACAGTCAAGTTTACACTGGAGTAGCAAAACTTTCCCACGTGTGTCACTTTCAGCAACAAAAGGATGCGGTGTAAATGACAAGGAGGTGCTTATGCAGAAAGTGAGTCCAAAAAGTGAGCCCTGACCTCACAACAGAGGGGACTAAACCCCAAAAATCCACAAACAAGCTGATCCTACTTTTAATGGCTGAGGTAACCTGTTGATGTGGGAGCTGTACACGGGCAGTGGACACAGCAACCCCTGCCTGGGGACCAGTGTGAGTATTTACCTACAGCTCAGCACTTACCTTCTGAAACCTGCCCAAGCGAGGGCACTAATAAAAGTGATGTTGCCCTTTCACAGAGCTACAGAAAAAGGAAGACAACAGCTAAATGGAGATTTCCCCATCGAAAATCAAAGCGCAGAGGCAGGAATTCCTTGCAAACCTCCTCCAGACACTCTCACTGCTTGACTGGAGCAGCACCTGAGCTACAACTAGCAATGGAAATAGCGAAATTTAACCGTTTTACGGCACTAAACCCGGCAGCCCTCCCTGCAGCAGCCCAGGCCCCTCGCTGCCAACTCCACCCCCTCCCCGCACACACCGCGTGGATCTCACGCAACCATCACCTCCCGCTCTCAACGCTGCTTTTCCTCTCCCCGCATCGCTCGGGCCGTTCACCCCGGGGCCCAGCTCAAGGACAGGCCGAGGTTTGAGCGCTCACAGCGCGGAGGAGCCGCTCCACGGAGGCCCGAAGAGCACCGGCGCTGCCGGGAACTCCCCGCGGCCGAGATCCCCGCCCGGCCCCGCGGCCGCGTCAACGCGAGCGCCCTGCCCGGGGCCTTGTGCTGGGCCCGGGCCCTTCCCCGCCGCTTCTCACCGCTCGTGTGCTGCTGCTGCTGCTTCTTCCTCCTCCTCCTCCTCCTCCTCCGCCTGTCCCGGCCCTCGCGGGTAACGGGAGGCGGCTCCGGAGGCCGCGGGCGGGGAAAGGGACCCGGGAAGGACCCGCCCGGTGTCGGCAACATGGCAGCGTCCAGCCGGGCTCAGGTGCTGCGGCTCTACCGGGCCCTGCTGAGGGAGAGCCAGCGCTTCAGCGGCTACAACTACAGGTGAGCTGCCGCGAAAGGGCTCCGGGGTGGGCAGCGGGCGGACCCGGCCCCGCTTCTACCCGCAAGGCGTGCGGGTGGCGGGGCGGAGCGGTGAGGATGCCGGCGGGGCTGGGCAGAGCCGTGTGGGGGGCTAAGGGGGAGCGGGCAGAACCGTGTGAGGGCTCAGAGGTAGCGGGCAGAGCCGTGTGAGGGGCTTAGGAGGAGCGGGCAGAGCCCTGAGGGGGCAGCGAGAGCGGGTTCGGCCGCCGGGCCGGGCCTGGGGTCTGACTCGCAGCGCTGGGAAGGTCAGTCCCTCAAGCAGCAGGAATGGGCCCTGCCTGATGGAGGAGGAAGGACAGAGGTTGTCTCAGTCCCTAGAGGTTGTCTCAGTCCCAGCCTGTCCGGCTGCTTTGCTGGCAGGGGAGAGCCGAGGCCAGGCTGCAGCCCTGTCTGTGCTGGAGCCGGATTCCCCCCCAGCCCCTGGCTCCATGTGCTCAGTATGCTGCTGTGATGAGGGACTGGGGTCTGCTCATTATGCTGGGGGGCTGGCAGCCTTCTCTGGCCAGGCTTGGGCTGTTTTTCAGCAGAGCCTACATGCCTGAGTGTTCACAGGGGCTGCTTCCCACCAGCACAGGCAAAATTTGATCACCCACTGATAGATTATACCATAGGCAGAGACACCTGAGATACCTTCCCTGTGAATCATCTCCCACCTGGCAAGAGGTGGGAACAAAAGCCTTTGAAGCTGCATTCAACCATGGTTGAGCTCTGCGCTCCTCAAGCCATGAGCACTCCCAGACCCCATGTGTTGAGGCTCCTGGGCTGAAACTGGGTTGGAGCTGGTAAACCTTCACTGTTAACTCCATGGGTGTGCATCACACTCCCTTGCTACCAAGGCTTCCTTCCCCCTGCTCTTCACTGTCCTGAGCATCCTCCCCTTGCCCTAATTGTGACTAACAAAGAGCTGCTTGTCTGTGCTGGAGGTGCCACAGCCACACGTGCACCCACCTCTCTGCTCAGCCCCTTGCAGATGGAGCACAAGGGAGGTGGGAATTGGTATCATTTCTGCTCCACAAGCCATTCCCAGAGTGTTCCTGGGGGGCCTTGGCTGTGTGGAAGGTTTGGTGTGCAGCTCCAAGGCAGGGCTGACACACAACAAGGTGCAGCACTGAGTTTTCTGCTTCATATAATGTAAAACACTGTTCTGTTTCTCGTGGTGCTCTTGTACTAGCAAATTCAAAAGGCTGGATTGCATAAGATACGTGTTTACCTTGTATATCTGATTTTTTGACACCTATCACAGGGCAGGTTCTCCTGTTCCTTCAAGGAAAGCTCTGGTTTTGATGGGGCTGCTGTTAGACACTGTAAACCCAGCAAGGATATCAGGTCTAGCTATGTACACACATCTGTGAGTGCTCAGAGCAGGAGCAGTTTCTAGCAAGAAAACTGGTTTGTGTGGGGATCTGCTGGGAGTTCTACCCTGGTGTTTATGCTGCAAGCAGCCACCCCCCAGGCTGGCAGCCTCCCTGCCCAGATAAGCTGCCCTGGCCTCTGGAGATACAGTGGTACCCTCATTAGGCACTAACCTAATGACTTTGTAAAGCACCCACTCCAATTCTGCATTAAAACCAACATGAAAAATGATTTCACGTCTGTATTTATTCCCACCACAGCTTTCTGCCCCCTTTGGTTTTATCTGTTTTCCAGAGATTTCTGTTTTTCCTACAAGCTCATTTTGTTGCTGTCTGTGGTGGTGGAGTTGTTATTAGCTCCTTGAGAATGAAAACAACCTTTTTTTTCTTTCTGCTTGAAATGTTATAGCTGGAGGACAAACGAGTGGGGGCTTCTCAAGAGGTTGATTAATGGACTTTGTTACTTCAGTAAAGGGCCCCAGGCTGAGTGCCTGTGGTGGGGGTGGTACCCAGGGCATTTTTGTGTGGCACAGGGGGGTTATCCAGGGTGTTACTGGTGTTCTTTGTGTGGCACAGTAGAACAGGGACATTCTTCTTTTCACTTAAGGTTTAATTACCAGTAGAATTTGTTTGCAAAGTAATGAGGGTAATAGAAAAATTCCTGCCTCTGGCAGTGATTCATGACCTGGGAATATGATTTCTGCTAAATGAGAACCACTTGGTAATGGAGTAATTGTTTTTAAGGACTGAAATGCTGTCCCAGCTCACCTCCTCCTTCCCTTGGATGTGGCTTCAGCATTTAGCTCCTCCTGGATCCAGCTATAGGCTGCCCACCATGAAAAGAGGATGACCTCATAACATCAAGACTTTGTCATTCAAGAGCTGGTTCTATCTATTTTTCAATGTAGTTTCTTTTACAAGGTAATTTTTGGACCTATGATGCTCTGAGTTCTTTCTCTAAAAGCTCAGGTTTACTCGAGCAAAAATCAAGAAGCAAAATTAATTCTCTTTACAGGAAGAGCCCAAGAATTGCTCAGGGATTATTTTAGATCCATATGCAGTCCCCAGGCTTCATTACAAAGTACCTAACACTATTGCTGCATCAGGCACATCATTTTCCACTGCCAGCTGGGAAATACTTATCAGTCATAACCCCCCTTTTTTAACCTCTTTTGCAGCAGAACATTGCAGGTGGAAGTCCAATGAAGATGAAAAGAACCCCTTTAAAATCAAAGTTAAAATCAAGGCTGTCTGCATGGGGCTGCAGCTTTCTGGCACTGCTGTAGCACAGCACAAAGAGACAAGAGGGAAGACTTGGGAAGGAAATGATTTCTTTATTTTGTGGTCAAGCATGACATGAGTAAACATTTGGAGATAAAAATAGCCCCAGTCCCCAAGCAGCTGTTCTGCTCTCAATTGCCTTGGTTGAGATTTCATTTTTCCTTAATAGCCACTGTTCCAAACTTCCCTTCTTGTAGCTTCATTTTTATGAGGACACAGGGGTTTGATTGTGCTTTGGGGAAGGAGATAGATGAAGTCTTTGCAGGTAGAGGTGAATGAGTAAGTAATGGATATTCTCTGTTTGTTTGTTCTTTATTTAAGCTAAATATTTAAATATCTATCAGGTCATTGTATCTTTTTGAAACCTTTTCTTGCAGAAAATATTGTATATTTCTGCCCAGTTGAACCCTACATTTGTGTATGGGGTGGTTTGAAATACATCCATATTCAAGAGACAAAATTCACCCCATCCTGATATTTGGGGATTTGTTTGCTGGAGGCTGCACAGCCCCATCTGACTGGGCACCCTCCCTCCTCTTCCTCTCCCCTCTCCAGATCTCTCCTTTACAGCCTCAGCCTTGGAGTTTCAGAGCCCTGGGTTTCAGTTTTGTCTCCTGATTCCCATTTGGCCATTTGGGTTTTTTTCTGCCCCTTCCAGTGCCACATGGAGGGTTTTACTCCCCGTGGTCAAAATGATGGGATGCGGTGGTGGAGAAGTGGGAATAGCTGAGCAGGGTCAGTTCACTGTCATTTCTCCTTCCCCTCCAATGAAAGGATCTACTGCTCAGCCTGAAAATGCTAGTTTAATATTGAATTTAGTTGTATTTATTGTATTTACTGTTAACAGGGTGTTTGGCAAAGGGTTGAACTGTCACAACCTGGCCCCACCTATGAATGCACATGTTGTTGTTTGTGTTTAGAACGTATGCCATCAGGAGGATAAGAGATGCTTTCAGAGAAAACAAGAATCTCAAGGACTCTGAAAAGATAGAAGAGCTAGTGAAGAAAGCCAGAGCAGACCTAGAGGTTATTCACCGCCAGGTAGGTGTGCTGGGCACTCCTCTGCAACTGCCTCACACCTCTGCACACCTCTGCACGTGGGCAAACATCCTTGCTCACAACACCCTGACTTGATGTGGGTGGGATTTGGCTAAAGAATCAAAGGCAGTTCTAATTCAGATGGTGGGAAAGTCTCACTGAAAGAAAATTTTCCAGTTTTCCTACTGACAAAACGTGGTTCTGCTGACTCACCTGGACCACAACAGGTCAAATCTTGCTTTACAGTGCTTTAAATGTCAGTGTGAATGTAAATGTAAGTGCAAAATCTCAACATTCTCAGGCAGGATGAAAGGGCAGGGGGGGTTCTAGCTCCCTGGACCAGCACCTCTCCACCTGAGTTCTACCCTGCACATACAGGAAACTCTCCAGCAATACAGGTAATTCAGACTGGTCCCTGTCACTGCTCAACCTCTGCAACCAAAGGAATCTTAAACTGGAGCACAGTCTGGTATCATTCCATGTAAGAATGTCAGGAAAAATATCCTTGAAAAGGAAAGAATACTAAAGAGTCTGACACAACTTCCCATTTTAACGCTGTTAACACACTGGGACTTCTCTGGAAGTCTCTTTTGTGTCACACTTCCAGGAGTTTTCCAGACAAATCTTCCAGTTTTGGAAGGGGGGGTGTTTATTTTCCATCTTTGCATGGCTGCCAGACAGTAACACACACAGTGATGCAATAGGCAATGAAATTTATTTACACAAAATACTCTGGTAAAAGAAAATTAGTTTATCAAGATAATTTTTTGACACATCAATCGCTGCAACTCTTGATGTTTGGGTAATGAGGATTGTTTTTTTCCTGAGTCATTCCTCCCTCCTCCAACCAANAATCAAGAAGCAAAATTAATTCTCTTTACAGGAAGAGCCCAAGAATTGCTCAGGGATTATTTTAGATCCATATGCAGTCCCCAGGCTTCATTACAAAGTACCTAACACTATTGCTGCATCAGGCACATCATTTTCCACTGCCAGCTGGGAAATACTTATCAGTCATAACCCCCCTTTTTTAACCTCTTTTGCAGCAGAACATTGCAGGTGGAAGTCCAATGAAGATGAAAAGAACCCCTTTAAAATCAAAGTTAAAATCAAGGCTGTCTGCATGGGGCTGCAGCTTTCTGGCACTGCTGTAGCACAGCACAAAGAGACAAGAGGGAAGACTTGGGAAGGAAATGATTTCTTTATTTTGTGGTCAAGCATGACATGAGTAAACATTTGGAGATAAAAATAGCCCCAGTCCCCAAGCAGCTGTTCTGCTCTCAATTGCCTTGGTTGAGATTTCATTTTTCCTTAATAGCCACTGTTCCAAACTTCCCTTCTTGTAGCTTCATTTTTATGAGGACACAGGGGTTTGATTGTGCTTTGGGGAAGGAGATAGATGAAGTCTTTGCAGGTAGAGGTGAATGAGTAAGTAATGGATATTCTCTGTTTGTTTGTTCTTTATTTAAGCTAAATATTTAAATATCTATCAGGTCATTGTATCTTTTTGAAACCTTTTCTTGCAGAAAATATTGTATATTTCTGCCCAGTTGAACCCTACATTTGTGTATGGGGTGGTTTGAAATACATCCATATTCAAGAGACAAAATTCACCCCATCCTGATATTTGGGGATTTGTTTGCTGGAGGCTGCACAGCCCCATCTGACTGGGCACCCTCCCTCCTCTTCCTCTCCCCTCTCCAGATCTCTCCTTTACAGCCTCAGCCTTGGAGTTTCAGAGCCCTGGGTTTCAGTTTTGTCTCCTGATTCCCATTTGGCCATTTGGGTTTTTTTCTGCCCCTTCCAGTGCCACATGGAGGGTTTTACTCCCCGTGGTCAAAATGATGGGATGCGGTGGTGGAGAAGTGGGAATAGCTGAGCAGGGTCAGTTCACTGTCATTTCTCCTTCCCCTCCAATGAAAGGATCTACTGCTCAGCCTGAAAATGCTAGTTTAATATTGAATTTAGTTGTATTTATTGTATTTACTGTTAACAGGGTGTTTGGCAAAGGGTTGAACTGTCACAACCTGGCCCCACCTATGAATGCACATGTTGTTGTTTGTGTTTAGAACGTATGCCATCAGGAGGATAAGAGATGCTTTCAGAGAAAACAAGAATCTCAAGGACTCTGAAAAGATAGAAGAGCTAGTGAAGAAAGCCAGAGCAGACCTAGAGGTTATTCACCGCCAGGTAGGTGTGCTGGGCACTCCTCTGCAACTGCCTCACACCTCTGCACACCTCTGCACGTGGGCAAACATCCTTGCTCACAACACCCTGACTTGATGTGGGTGGGATTTGGCTAAAGAATCAAAGGCAGTTCTAATTCAGATGGTGGGAAAGTCTCACTGAAAGAAAATTTTCCAGTTTTCCTACTGACAAAACGTGGTTCTGCTGACTCACCTGGACCACAACAGGTCAAATCTTGCTTTACAGTGCTTTAAATGTCAGTGTGAATGTAAATGTAAGTGCAAAATCTCAACATTCTCAGGCAGGATGAAAGGGCAGGGGGGGTTCTAGCTCCCTGGACCAGCACCTCTCCACCTGAGTTCTACCCTGCACATACAGGAAACTCTCCAGCAATACAGGTAATTCAGACTGGTCCCTGTCACTGCTCAACCTCTGCAACCAAAGGAATCTTAAACTGGAGCACAGTCTGGTATCATTCCATGTAAGAATGTCAGGAAAAATATCCTTGAAAAGGAAAGAATACTAAAGAGTCTGACACAACTTCCCATTTTAACGCTGTTAACACACTGGGACTTCTCTGGAAGTCTCTTTTGTGTCACACTTCCAGGAGTTTTCCAGACAAATCTTCCAGTTTTGGAAGGGGGGGTGTTTATTTTCCATCTTTGCATGGCTGCCAGACAGTAACACACACAGTGATGCAATAGGCAATGAAATTTATTTACACAAAATACTCTGGTAAAAGAAAATTAGTTTATCAAGATAATTTTTTGACACATCAATCGCTGCAACTCTTGATGTTTGGGTAATGAGGATTGTTTTTTTCCTGAGTCATTCCTCCCTCCTCCAACCAAAAAAATAAAAGTTTCTTAAAAAAGTGAGTACTGATGTTTGCAGAATTTTATTATATTTCAGTGTGATCTCATTTTCAGCTGTAAAGCAAAAGATAAATACTGGAAAAATAAGGACACTGTCTTTTAAAGTAAGCATTTCATTAGGATTGTTAAAGACCTTAGCATCTAAATTTGTATTAATATTTACTTGCTGTCAAATTTGATCGTGCTCTGTGGGAAAAAAAAATCATTCTTGCTCCCTGTTTAATTGAGAACAAGTAATGAAGTCATCTGACATTATTAAGACTTTCTATTTCAAACTAACCAAGCATAATGTGTTTTTGTTTTGAAGTGCAGCAGCACTGAGGCAGACACGAGATCCCTGTGCTTGCTCTTGGCTAACTTTGGGGGTTATTATGATGTAGCAGAGTTTGGTGTCACTGATTGTTTCGATGGAAATTAAATCATCTCCCACTTTGCTGACAGTTTGCTGCTGCTCTGAAATCAAATTGATACTCACTTTACATTCTAATTTATGGTGTAGTCATCAAAGTGAGCAGTGGAGTGTAAGGTGCAGAAATGACTGTAGGAGGCAGCAGTGGGGACAGTGACAGATTGCTGTCCTTTAGTCCCTGCCCCTCACTGCACACTTGGCTTGGGTGCTGGAGAAGCAGCTTTATCCAGCTGAGATGCTGGAGGAACATTAATCTCTGCCTTAGCCCTCCTCTGCTTGTTAGTGCTTTTGATTTAACATAGGCTGGCTGAAGGAAGGACCAACTCTGAGCCTCCTCCCAACTCCAAAGGCTTTTTCCACCTGTGTAAGTTGCACTCACTTTCTGCCAGGTTTGAAAACACAACTCAAGAAATAGATATGTATTGGTATATTTCTTTTTTAGCAGCAGCCTACAGGGAAGAATAGGATTAAGAGCAACAGAAATCCTTAAAATACCTGAGGTTTCACTTGGGAAGAGACACGGATGCAGATGGATGCAGCAGGATGGATAAGACCTGTCTTTTAGTTAAACAAGAGGAAGCTTGAAATGGGAATGGGGAGGCATTAAATTCACAGCTAAACTGGTTCTGTATTCCACTATGAGAGTAAATGCATTTTATGTCCAGTAAATATCCATCAGGTTTTTGGAGGGGAGAGGAACAAAGGAAAAATGGGGTGAATTTTAACTGGGTTTGATAAATTTGAGGAGAAACTGGAGTGGCTCAGACCTTGGCCCTTTGCAGGACCCCCTAGCAGTGGGGTCTGCTTTGGGCAGCCTCTCCCTAGAGCTTTTCCATGCTCTTGGTGGCTGTGGATATAGATGGGCAGGGGGGCAGCAGATGCCAAAAGCCCAGAGCTGCCACATGAGGTAATTTTCCAGCTGGTGAATACTCTGGCAGGGTCTCAGACTCTGCTGACCTGGGTGGCCTGGCTCTGCAGAGCAGTTTCTCCTCTGGCTTTCACCTCAGTGTCCTGATGGAGGGCAGGATTGTTCCCACCAGTGCTTTGCTGCTGAGTTACAGGTGGCAGGTTCTGTCTGCAGCAGCAGCATTTGGGCTACAAGCAAAGGAGACTCAGAGGTGGAATGAGCAGCCTTGGTGTAGAACACAGCATTTGATGTTTGCAGTGACCTTCCCTAAAGAAAAAATAGACTGTTGAGTGTTGGCAGCTGCTTTTCAAGTACTTTAATGATCTCTCCTAAAGAGCTCCATTGTTTCCTTCCATGTGTTCAGTCCCTAAGCCAGGGAGGTGGTGGCTGTACCATGAACAGTCAGAGCATCCAGAGCTCTGGGCACCTGATGTTCTGCACAGAGGAGGCTGCTGAAGGTCAGGAGAAGGACTTGCCTTCTTGGGAGGTCTTTGGCTTGCCAGGGTGTCACATCCCATCCACTGCAGAAGCCTTGTGTTGTGACTTAGATTCCATCAAACACAGCTCTCCTGAGTGTCCCTTTCCAGTGGGATAAACCAGTTTTTACAGGCAGACCTTGAGGACATAGAGGGACTGCTGGCTGGAGGGCTGCTGGAACAAGGGACAGCAGTGCCCTTATTACAACACTGAGCTCTGCTTTCATCTCACACAGCTTGCTTCCTACTCCCTGCTTTCATTTCCCATCCCTTGCTGAGAACCCTTGCCTTGCTGTGTTCTGGCAGGCTGAGGGCAGTGGCAGGCAGCAGGCACACTGCTCTCCAGGAGGAGCCTGTCTGCTGCCCTTCCACTGCAGCCTGTCACTGCAGCCTCTGACAGCTCACCCAGTGCTGCAGTGAGGTCCAGGGGGGTTGGGGATGATGTTGTCCCCCCCCATGCTCAGTCATCAGTCTCCCAGCACACTGCAGTTCTCCCTTTCCAGCTGACAAGGGGAAGAGGGAGATTTTGAGCTCCTCTTCCAGCTCCTTGTGTTCTTTTCTGGCCTTGCAGATGGCCCTGCTTCTCCCCTCAGAGTCTGTAAAACCCTCCCTTGCTACTCTAAATCAGATGCCTTTTTGAATCTCTTCCCCAGAGAATTAAGTATAAAAAACTTCCTTCTCAGCTTCATTCTCAGCACAGAGCCAGCCTGCAAAGGGCTGTTTGTCCTGTTGGTTCAGTCACTGAAACTCTTCTGTTATCCCAGCTGCAAAGGTGCCAGTTCATTTCTTATTTTACAATGGCTTGTCAGAATGAAACCTCTTTATAAACCCCTCCAACATTAACTGTCATTGAAGAAAAATCTAAAAAAATTAAGTTACCTCAGAAAAAAAAAAAAGAGAGGCCTTTTTCACAGCCCTCTGTGTCTGAGGTGTCTGCAATTACTGGCATCTCCTGGGGGCCAAGGGATACCCCTGAAGTTCAGCACAGCACCAAACATGGTCTCTGCCACTCATAGATTCGACTGAATTTGCAGCCAGGTAGATTCTAATTCTTTTTTTGACAACAAACATATGTGTGGCTCTTTCAGACACAGAAGCTTTTTCACTGCCATGTTGTGTTTCCATTTTATCTTTTCATTTCTTGCAGTAATCTGGGTTCTGTCTGGTGGCTCTGCTTGTGTCTGAGGGAAATGTGTTTGATGCAGAAGTTGTGCTGAAGGCCAAGCTCTAAAGAAGAAAGTTGCCAGACTCCAATATCAGCATGTCTGATCCAGCCCTTGGAAGTTGGAGCAGGGAAAGCAGTTTTCCAGACAGGAGTGTAGGGAGAAGTTTAATTAGTGTTTACGCAGTCTCCTTGCTGCTGGTGCATTGCTGCTGTCTCCAGCTCTGGGCTTTCTGAGGTGAGCCTGGGTTTTTTTTGGACATTAAAAGCTAGAGCTGCAGTGCCCTTCATCTTGGTGACAGGCAGGATGCCAGTACATTCATTTGGAAAGCAAGGAAAAAGAAGAAGAAGGAAAAAAGGAGCCCAAACTCTTCCAGGCAACACTTAGATCCCAGATGGGCTGATCCTTCTCCCAGGGGTCAGCTGGTCCTGAGCAGAGCTCTGGGGTCACCTGTAGGGTGTTCAGAAATGCACACACTGGGAAACAAAGCTCTGCTGTTTCTCCTGGGAACAGCCAGGCAGAATTAGTAAATAGAATATATTTATTCTATATTATATAAAAATATATTTATATTTTTCTGACTATAAACAGATATTCACAGAATATCCCAGTGCAGTGGCTAAAGAAGAACCTTCAGCACCTCTGTCCTGTGAGCACAGTGCACTTGCTGGGAGGATTTCTAACTGTATTTTGACCCAGGTGGATGGTTAATGAGAGCAGTGTGTGACCTGATCACTTAGCCTTAGCATGGGGCCTGTTAGTCATTCCCTTCATTTTCTTGTTGACCCCAGCTCTGGTTGGATGTTCACATGCTCTTAATTTTAATTGAAAGTACTTCTTGTCTCTCAGCAGTCTAATTTCTGTGCACATTTGTCAGTAGTGAGTACTTATTGGGGGTGATTACTCTCTAACTGCTTGTGCCTGTATACCTCTGGGAGGTTAATCCATCTTGTGCTTTTTAATTGACATCAAATAAGCCATTTACATTTATCAATATTCCTTAATTGTCAAGTTATAACAGTGGAACTTCAATAATAAATCATGCCCACGGTTAACTTCATACATTAGATTTTTTTTTTAAGACTCTGCAAGCAGGGTGAGGGGTTGTAAATGGCTTTTAAATGATGTGTGTAGGCTCCTGGGGGAGGAGGGGAAGAGCTGGTGTGTGAGGAGTGCTGTGGAACA
>VYZU01076912.1:0-10597 GCA_013401355.1 Ceyx cyanopectus
TCACCCAAACCAGGACAGTGGGAAATGAAGTATTTTGTTCCTCAGCATCACCTGAAAGATGGCAGTATCTTTGCCACCATCAGTGTCTTTGCCACTCTTTTTGCATGTAGGACCTTGGGAACTGCCTCCTTTTTGTCTAACACTTCCCGAGTGGAGGGATTCCTGCAGGGAGTCCCTGGTCACACTTGATGTGGGAAGTGCTGGTTTCCATACCTTCAGCAGAACGTCCTCAGACCTTATCATTGATTTGCACCAAGCTCTCCAGGGTGGCCTGTGGATCGTCGGTGGTGGCTCATGAAAGATTGGACAGTTGCCTTTGGTTTAGGCTCTCCAAAAAGAGGAACAGAACAGATGGAAAGCTGAAAAAAAAACACAGAGCAAAAAAGCAATGAGGCTGCATCCCTTGGTGTGCTTTGCTCTCCACCAGAGAGGATTGCTGTAAAAACAGTAACAAAAGGAACAGGGATATTTTTATCCACCCTTGGTGCACATATACAAATAACTGCACAGCGAGGAGGGCTCCAGCTTGTTACTTCATCTGTGGAAAAAACAAAAAGAACAAAAAAGAAGGAAAATTGTGCAAAGAAGCATCTGAACATTGTGTTCTTCCCTTGAAATTCACACATGAGCCACAGGCCCTAGAGAATTGTTCTTTGGATTGGAAGGCCGAAGAAGGGACTCGGTTGATGGGAAGTTACCTGTAGGACAATCTGCCTGTGAAGGTGGAAAATCCACTGCAAAGAAAAAATAAATCTGACCACTTTTGTGTCCTCACTGGAGTTGTGCAACCCCCGTGCACGTGACAACGTTCTGGTGCTCGAAGCACTCGGTCCCCTGCCAGCTGAATGGAGGCTCTGGAACGTAACAAGGAATATGAAACCATCCTTAACCACGGGATGATTACCACAGCCATGTAAATATTGCTGTTAACATGCTGCTACAAGATGGTACCAATCACAATTTCACGACAAACCCCTGAGTTTGGCCTCCTCTGGGGAAGGAGTCATCCGTGGGGATCTACGGTGGTGCAGGACAAAAGAGGTTTGAAGGAGATCAGAAGGAGAGGAATAAAAAAAAAAATAGAATAAATTAAAATGTGTACAAGAAAGAGGAAGAGAAAATGATCATCATCGCACTGTGTGTTTGTTCTGGAAAACAGTTTTGCACAAATATTCTTTTTTTCTCTGAGTAATCTGCAGAAAACTGCATTTGCAATGCTAATTAAGCCATGGTCTAATGCATATTGAGTTCCTGCTAATTTAGGTGATTGAGAAAATTGGAATAAAGTTGAAATGACTCCTTAGCCATAAAAGGAACGGAGCAAACGTGAGATTTTCTGTTTCCAGATAAGAAAATATTGCACAGAGAAGGTGAAATTAAATGGAAATCTCTAAGTGGCTCTTTTTGAGAGGATCCCACTTGTGAAGTCAGAAGCCTCCGCGTGCAGCCAGGGAAGTGCTGGAAGCATCTCTGTCTGCGGAGAATCGCTCCGGAGTGAAACGGGCACCGGAGCTGCCTCGGGGTTCCAAACCTCACATCACTGCCAGTCTGAAACAGCCTTGCTCTCAGGTTCTCCTTGGAAAGATCAGAGAATGGCAAATAATGGCTGCTCTGCTGGTTTGTATTTCCAGATGCCAAGGTAGGGAGGGGGCAGCTCTACTCCCTCCTCTGCTCCCTGTAGCTTCCGTCAGCTTGTCCTTCTCTCCGTGGCATACTGACAACTACACCGCAGAGCCCGTGGAGATTTCTGTGCTTCAAACAGCTGATAAGGGAAGGGAACAGAAGTTTCCTGCCTCATGTTCCATGGGCCTCCAGCTCCATGGCTCTGGAAACTTGTGTCAGTTTACCCTGTGAACTTGCAACGTGTTGTAACTGCCTCTCAAAGGGATATTTCCTGGGAATCCTTCCCTATCTTCTGGTGGTGCTGCAGCCCTGAGCATCTGTGGCTGGTTTAGAGGAGAAATCACCATGGACGAGACTGTTCTGATGTAACATTTACTGAGGTGTTGATAGGGATCCAGACCTGATCCAAGGAGAGCCAAGGCACTTTTTAGGTGTAAGCTGAAGTGGTTGTATGACAAGTAGTAGTGAGCAGGGCTTTCTGCTGAGGATCAGGTTCTTAATTATGGACAATTCTTATACAGAAATCAGAGAATCACAGAATGGTTCTGGTTGGAAGAGACCTTGGAGCTCCTGGAGTCCAAGCATTGCCTCAGGTCTGCCAGGGCACCCCTGCCCCGTGTCCCTCAGCTCCACAGCTCCAGGGAGCTTGGAAACCCCTTCAGGGGTCCCGGGGACTCCATCTGTGCCCTGGGCAGCCTGGGACAGCCCTGGAGGGGGAGAAATTGTCCCTCAGCTCCAAGCTCAACCCCCCTGGGGCAGCTGGAGGTTCCTTTGGAGCAGATCTCCACCCCCCCTGGCTCCAGGCTCCTGGCAGCAGCTGCCAGAGCCAGAAGGTCTCCCCTGAGCCTCCTGCTCTCCAGGCTGGACAATTCCAGGTCCCTCAGCACACTTGTCCTGTCTCTTTGGAAGGGGACACATCACTTCCCAGACAGAGAGGCTATAGATGACAACTGCTTTGGTTGCCATCCCCACTGAAATTGTGAGGGTCTGTGCCTGGAGTCTCCCAGCTGCATGGCTTGGTTGTGACTCTTGGTGCAAAAAAACATCTCAGTCTCCTGACACTGTAAAATGCACATTATCTTCCTAACATTGATCCTGGCCTTCAACCAGACATGGTCCTTATGCATTTGTAGGGCTCTGTCCTCTGCAGGATACTTGGATTCCTTTTTAGCTTCCAGCAGCCACAGTGTCACCTTCAGTTGTGTGACTCCTGCAGTGGTGGCTGTGCTGGGAGCAGTGGGTGAGGAGCGATGGCTCGAGGAGTGACAGGAGAGCAGCAGTGGGGAGCTGGGCTCCTTCTGGAGAGGTGGTGAATGGTTCATAATTCCCCTTCTCTTGTCCTTTCTGGGCACCTGTAGTAGCACCTCTCACCCAGGCTGTAAATCTTTAACCACTTCTTGAGCATTTATCTGCAGAGAAAGACTGGAGGCTTTCCAGTAATAACAAACTGGGTTGTTGAAGTTGGGCACTCCATCTCCTTACTCATCTGGCAGGGGTTCAGCAGTTCTCTGTAAAACATTTAACACTGTTTGCTCAAATCCCAGGCCCTTGTCATTAATGAATATGCTTTAATGTGAGGCTGGTCTCCTGGACACCAAGATTTCCCATGATTTTAGTGTCACATGCTGTGTTTTCAGAGGCTCCAGTGACCCTCAGCACTGAGTGGAGGCAGCGAAGCTGACGGGTGTTGGGCAGTGTCAAAATTGGATTTGAGATGTGTCAATCTTTGAATGCACAGCCAAAGGCCTCTTTGAATCACAGAATCACAGAATAATTTGTCTGGAAGAGACCTTCAAGATCATCAAGTCCAGCCATTAACCCTACACTGCCAATGAGATATGCTGTAAAATAATTTGGACACTAAAATTGGATTGATGGGCCAGTGTTAAGGGGAGGAGCTGCCCCAAGGCCAAGGGCTGCACGTGGGTCACAACAACCCCCCCAGAGCTCCAGGCTGGGGGAGGGACTGGGAAGCTGCTTCTGGAAAAGGCCCTGGGGGTTCTAATGGACATGAGGCTGGAGAGGAGCCAGCAGTGCCCAAAGAAAGCCAAGGGCATCCTGGGCTGGATCAGGAATAGTGGTTGGGAGCTCAGGGATTTGTCCAGAGGGGTTTTGGCAGCAGTTTGGAGTGCAGAAGTTTATCCAAGGAGATTCTGGCAGCTGTTGGGAGCAGCAGGAGCAGGGAGGGGATTGTGCCCCTGTGCTCAGCACTGGGGAGGCCACAGCTGGAGAGTTGTGTCCAGTTTGGACACCTCGACCCCAGAGGCATCTGGAGGGGCTGGAGCCAGTGCAGAGGAGGCCACGGAGCTGGGAAGGGGCTGGAGAATCCATCTGCTGAGGAGCTGGAAGGAGCTGGGAATGTGGAGTGTGAGGAAGAGGAGGCTGAGGGGAGACTCCTCACTCTCTGCAGCCCCTGCCAGGCCAGGGCAGAGAGGCTGGTGCTGGGCTCTGCTCCCAGGGAGGGCCAGCCCCAGAGGGGATGGATTGCAGCTGCTCCAGGGGAATCCAGGCTGGAGATTCAGGAATCTTTTCCACAGGCAGAGCCTGGCCCAGGCTGCCCAGGGAGGGGGTTGAGTCCCCAGCCCCGGGGGTGTTGGGATCTGGGTTTGAGGGACATGGTTTAGGGGGAACTGTGTAGAGTAGGGCTAATGTTTGGACTTGATGATCCCAAGGGTCTTTTCCACCCTGAATGTTTCTCTGATTCTCTGATTCTCTAACGTGCCATTTGTTTTCTCCCATCAGCAAGCTGTGGAGGTTGTGGTCCAGGATACTCAACTCCTCTGGAGGCCATGAAAGGCAAGTGCTGTAATGTCTTTGCTAAATCCAGGCCATCAGTAAAGTCACCAAAGAGATGAAGGCTGGGTAGACACCTATCCAGAGTGGCTCATTAATTAGCAAGTCCAACGAGACTTTAAGTCTCAGCAGAGATTTTCTTTCCTTTCTCACCCAGCTCCAGGCAAATCCTGCAAGCTCCCTTACCCTGTGGCAGAGCAGGGCTGTGGGATGGACACACAACCAACTCTGCTGGGGTTTTGTGCTGAAAAATAGACCTTTGCATGAAGAATATTGGGAGCAAGGGTTTAACCTGAAAGAAAAAAAGGTTTAATTGGTGGTTTTGGATGGAGACCTTTGTAGGCTGTACTCAGACTCTCATAGACTGTCTAGGACAGAAGGGGAGAAGAACAGACTGTTGGTTATTCTGTGTGGCAGAGTTTGTTGTCAGCTTCTCACCCACTTGTAGCTGTCCCAAAGTCCTCTTCTGCTTTTCCCAGAAGCATCTGGCTAAACCCTGAACCTCCACGAGGCCCCCGAGGCATTTTGCTGTAGCTTTTCATGGTGTCAGAACTTCACCTGGAGCCCTTTGGTGTATTCCAAAAGCCTCAGTGTTCCACAGACTGCTCTCAGCAGACTTTTGGCATAGGTAGGCTGAGAGCTGGGCCCTGGCAGCAGGGAGTCTTCACTGGTGTAACCAGTGAAGGCTTGATGTGGCCTCACAGGTGGGAAGGTGGTCTCCAGCACTGTCCTTCTGCAGGAGAATAATCACATCCCCTCCTAGATGAGGAGGACAAGGGTATGGAAAGGCCCCACAGCTGAATAAGCACCTTCTTCTGGCTGCTCAAACTATTCAGTGGTGTTTCTCCATAGGATGGAAACACTGAGGTTCAGCTCCCCAGGGAGAATCACAACTTACAGTCAAAGAGATAAAATCTAGAGAAGACTTTGTAAAAATGGTTTATACTTCTATTTCTTTTTGGATAAATGGTTTCCCTTGAGGCATTAACAAGATCTCTGCCTCGGAAGGTCCCCGGGAGGAGATTGTCTACGTGCCCTGCATCTACAGGAACACTGGCACGGAGAAGCCCGACTACCTGGCCACTGTGGATGTTGACCCCAGGTCTCCACACTATTGCCAGGTACCCCTTTGCAGAGCAGCTCCTCTTCTCCTTTTCCCAAGCTGGTGAATATTTGGGTTCTCATCACCAATTTTCAGGTAGATATTTAAGTTGAGAACCACCCAAATCCTCTGCTGGTTTTGCTGCTGGGTAACTCAAAGCTGATACTGAGCTTGTCAGTCTCGAGATGTTTTCAAGAGTAATGTTAATAGTTCTTTTTTAAATGCCCTTACTCTGCTTGATTGTACTGCAAATCATGTGTGTCATAGAATCAGAGAATCATTCAGGTTGGAAAAGCCCCTTGGGATCATCCAATCCATCCATGAACCCTGCTCTACTGAGCTCCCTCCTAATCCATGTCCCTCAAACCCAGATCCAACTCCCCCGGGGCTGGGGACTCAACCCCCTCCCTGGGCAGCCTGTGCCAGGCTCTGCCTGTGGAAAAGATTCCTGAATCTCCAGCCTGGATTCCCCTGGAGCAGCTGCAATCCATCCCCTCTGGGGCTGAGAGCACCAGCCTCTCTGCCCTGGCCTGGCAGGGGCTGCAGAGAGTGAGGAGTCTCCCCTCAGCCTCCTCTTCCTCACACTCCACATTCCCAGCTCCTTCAATCCCTCTTCATCAGATTTGTTTCAACCTGAATTAAAACACTCGGTGTTTGTGTGACTCCAGTTGCAGAAGATACTTTGGACTCTGATCTCTGTGTGTTTAAGGGAATCTGGTTTGACAACAAAGATTTTCAGAACTTGTTGGGGGTTTTTTTGGTTGGGGTTTATTGCAGAGGAGCAGAGGAAGCGAATCTCGTGAGACTCTGAGAAAATTTAGCAGTAATCTTTCATCTTTTCTTACCTATACAGTGGCAAAGTAAAATCAGAAGCAAGGGTGGGAATGAACCTGCCAGTTTGTTTCAGTCAGCCCAGCTGTAATCGGGTAGATCTTGTAAAGTCAGAGACTTGCAGCACATGGATGAGTGATGGTTTTTCTGTTGTGTTTATTTTTTCCACATCATTATTACATGTCTCCTTAATTAGATAATCTGTTGAAGATGTGGATTAATAGCCTGGAACAAATGCAAAGCAGTCATCACGTCCAACTTTCTTCTTCTGCTTTCCAGCTCCAGCTCTGCCTATCTCTGCCTGAATCTGCTTCCTGAATAACAAAGAGCAGTTTCCTTCTGCTCTTGTTAATTTATGCTTTGACATAAAGACCATTTCATTGCCCTGGGGGGAAAACTCTCCCAGACTGAGTCTGGAGCTTGTCTCTGCCTTGGTAGGTGATCCATCGCCTGGCCATGCCGAATCTGAAGGACGAGCTGCATCACTCGGGGTGGAATGTCTGCAGCAGCTGCTTTGGGGATGGCACAAAGAGGAGGAACAAGCTCATTCTCCCAAGTCTGATCTCTTCTCGAGTTTATGTGGTGGATGTGGGAACAGACTTGCGAGCTCCTAAAATCCATAAGGTATATTTAGATGGCTTTAAGCTGGGGTTTTATTTCTGAGAGAGTGATTTTCTGGATTCCATCTTCAAACCTGAAGGAGAGCCAGTTGTGGAAGCTTCTGCCAAACATTAGGAACTTGTGGGGGTTTGGAAACTCCTTCAATTTATCAATAATGTACACACAAAAATCTTGCACTAAAGAAATAGAATCATAGAATAATGGAATCATTAGGTATCATTAGGGTTGGAAGGGCCCCCAAAGATCATCCAGTCCCACCCCCCTGCCATGGCAGGGACACCTCCCACTAGAGCAGGTTGCTCAGAGCCCCATCCAGCCTGGCCTGAGAAACTGCCAAGGATGGGGCTGCCCCCACCTCTCTGGGCACCCTGGGCCAGGCTCTCACCCCCTCCTGGGGAAGAAGAAATTCTTCCTCATGGCTGAGCTGAATCCACCCAGCTCTAGTTTGGGTCCATCCCCTCCAGTCCTGTCACTGCCCAACAGCCTAGAAAAAATCTCTCCCCAGCTTTTCTGTACAAGTAAATGTGGTGCAGCCAGAATTCAACCTGCCTCTGCAATAAGGGTTTCACTGAAAGTGGTTGCACACTGTTTGACTACAAGATCACGAAGCAAACTCCTACATGACACCTTCAGCTGAGCATATGGAGAATATATGTTAAAAAATGAGATGAGTTCAAATTGGACTGGATTTGCACTGATGAAAACCAGGTCCTTTCTGTAAAGGACACCTCTTTCTTGACATGTAACCCTTGGTTTCTAAATATGTGATGCAGAGATTATTTTTAAAGGAAAAAAAAAAAAATTAATATGGGGAAATGAGCATTTTTTTAGAATCTCTTGTTCATGGAAAAAAATCATATTTTCCCCACTATCAACAAGATTCATTTGGCAGAGCTACAGATCCTGGCACAGCTACAGGCTCAGATGCAGACTCACTTTTCCATGTCTAACTGTTCAGATTCCCTTTACATCTGGTGAAATAAACCCAACAGGCTTTGCTGGAGTCAGCTTTGCCTAACCTAGTTTAGAAAACTGTTTTAGGGTAATGGAATTGTGTTCTGAAGAGTTTGTTCCTTTTTGCTTTCCTAGAAAGCAGATAATTAGCTCAGATGTAAAGACACCCACTGCCAGCATCTGTACTCGGCCAGGTGAATCCTGCAGCAACTTCAGGGCAAAGTTCCAGGTTTGGCAGAGCCCAGTTTAGTTCTTAGAGCCCTGCCTGAGGACAGGTCATCATGTGGAATGTAAGTAGACTTTTCAGTGGTGGTTTATCCTCCCACCTGCCTGCAAATGCTCTCACTTGGAGTCTTCCAGGTGTCAGTTCTGTAGAACCTTGCCAGCCTTTAACTGTTAGTGCAGTGAAAGAAAACCCCCTGGAGGTCTCTTCCTGCAGAGTGGATTTTGTTCCAAATGGAGTCTTTGGCAAGCCTCAAAGATTTGTTTTTTTTCCCCTCCAACTCTGAACTGCTCCTGCTCCAGTGAGAGCCAGTGTCTGACTGTTGCACGGGTGGTGATTCTGCCAGCAGCAGCAGTGACACAGAGACAGATGTCAGTGTCTGGCAGCTCAGAGCCACCCCAGCCATTCAGCTCATGCTGGTTGTGCCTCTGAGGAGAGCCAGTAAACGTCCTGGATGGTGCTGTGTTAGTGGGCAGAGCAGAAAGCAGGAGGGGGTGGGTACTCAAAATATAGTAACAGAAACGATCCCATCCCCACTGCACCATTCCCACTCCTTCCTTGCTCTCTAAATTGACCTCCTGGGGGTGGAGCTGGGACTCCAGAGAGCTCTTGCTGAAAGAGACTGGTGCCAGTGTCTACTTGTTCTGTGTCTGCTTGTTTCAGATTGTGGAGCCTGTGGAGTTGTTCTGGAAGGGTAACGTGGCAAATCCTCACACCTCTCACTGTCTGGGCAGCGGTGAGATCTTAATCAGCTGTTTGGGAGACCCCTCTGGCAATGGAAAAGGTATGAAACCCCTTTGCTACTCTGGAAAAGCATTTGGAGCGTGGAAGTCTCGTGGTCCCAGAGTACAGGCTGCAGAGCTGGAAGAATGTTGAAGAGCTGACAGGTCTTCCATTCACATCAGCAGGCTGGTGGTTCTTTATGTGACTACAGAATCCAGACTTCAGTCACCAGTTGCACTGTGTGGTTGTTGCTCTGCCCCAGCAGGTAGAGCTGATGAGAAGGAACCTCTGTGCTCCTGAGCTGAGCTGCTGCAGGGTCTCAGGCTTTCCCCTGTAGTACTAAAGACAACCAACTCTAGTGGTTATGAGTGAGGAACCCATTCACATTCCACTGGGGTCCCTTCAGCATGGAACAAGGAAGAATTGCTTTTTGAGCAATGTATGGACATCAGGGAGAAGTTCCTTACTGTGAGGGTGGTGGAGCACTGCAAGGATGTGGTGGGGGCCCCATCCCTGGAGACAATCCAGGTGGGGCTTGAGGAGGGTCTGAGCACCCTGCTCTGGTTAAAGATGTCCCTGATCACTGTAGGGGGTAGGATCAATGACCTTTAAAGTCCCTTCCCACCCAGACTGTTCCATGATTCTCTGT
Source organism: Ceyx cyanopectus (assembly GCA_013401355.1). Taxonomy (NCBI): domain Eukaryota; kingdom Metazoa; phylum Chordata; class Aves; order Coraciiformes; family Alcedinidae; genus Ceyx; species Ceyx cyanopectus. The sequence continues at coordinate 9,520 of VYZU01076912.1, forward strand.
CTGCTCAGTGTTTGTGACCTGGACATGACAGATTCTGTGGACAATTTAAATCCTCTTTGTCTCACTGCCTAATGGAAATGGGGCTTTTCAAGCTGTTCTGTGTTTTCTGTTTAAAACTTTTGAAGGATTCTTGTATATAAGTTCTGATACCTGTTCAGCTGTAAACCACTTGGCATCTAAAGAGGAGAGAACCTGCAGATTGTAAATGGTGAACCCTGCTCCTTTTCTTTGGGCTTTTCTTTCTGGCTCATGGGCAGAAATGTCCTGGAATAGAATTGTTCAGGTTGGAAAAGACCGTCAGAATCACTGAGTCCAACCATTAACTTAACTCTGCCAAGCTCGCTGCTAAACCATGTCCCTCAGCACCACATCTACACCACATTTCAACGTGTCCAGGGGTGGTGACTCAGCCACTTCCCTGGGCAGCCTGATCCAATGCTTGGCAACCCTTTCTGTGGAGAAATTCGATACAGATTATAGATGCACATTATGTACATAATTCAAGGATGCTTTTGGCAAGAAAAGAAAAAGAGGTGACTCCTTCAGGATCTTCTCCAAGATAACCCATAATTGAAATGTACTTTAAGAGGGTTAATGGATTTATTCAAATAACTTGAGTAGAAGTGGAGGAAATTGAAGCTTAAAAAATGCATTACAACATGATAAAGTGACTTAAAATTCCAGCTTTCATTTGCTTTAGTCCATAATACCAAATCTACTAGAATCACAGCATTTTCCTTAAGCATAGGGTTGCATTTTACAGGGTGTTTAGAATACAGATATTTAAATATGGACATGTTATTGCTTATTTAAAGCTGTGCATCTGTGTGAATGTCAGCCAACGATTCTCTTTGGTTGTTTTATCAGGTGGATTTATTTTGCTGGATGGAGAGACCTTTGAAGTGAAAGGAAATTGGGAGAATGGGGGCAAGGTCCCTCCCTTGGGTTATGACTTCTGGTATCAGCCACGCCACAACGTCCTGATGAGCACTGAGTGGGGAGTCCCAAAAGCCCTGGCAAATGGGTTTAACCCAGCTGATGTAGAGAGAGGTGAGGATGTCTTCATCCAGAGTCGATG
>VYZU01076920.1:0-15659 GCA_013401355.1 Ceyx cyanopectus
TGTTTTGATGATGTAATATTCTCCTGCAATTTCACAGTCTGCATTATTACTTCGGTCCATGAGTAATAAATGTATTGAGATCATCATTTTGATGGAATATACAATAGGATACACAGTCAGTTCTCCATTACTTTGTTATATCTCACATATATCTTTCCTTGAACATACATGGGTCTGAAACATTTTTATCAAATGCCATGTATAATATCCTACTGAGTATAGAAGTACAGAGAAGTAACTGCTTAAGCCAACTTTCCTGGTTGCTTAGAGTGATGGAAGGGAACAGCTAAACACCCTGCCTGTTCCCTCATCCGAAGAAGTCAAAACAGCTTCTATCAGATATGTGCCTTCCAAAAAAAGCCACGTGCAGCTCTAGAAGCAGAAGTTGCGTATCACTGATTTAGTCAGTTCTTCCATCTGCAAAGAGCCCAAAATGCTTTGCAAACTTTACAAGAAGCATTTCATCCACTGCTGAAGTACAGCCGCCTATGGAATGAAACTTGGCAGCTGTTTAGCAGAACACATAAATCTTACACAATAGTTTAGGGAAAGACTTTTTAAAGAATGGTGCAGATGGGAATGTAGGGAGGAGGATATAGTTACATAAACTGGGAGTATATATGGGCAGAAGATGCAGGTTGGCAAAAACAAGCAAAAATAAAAGTTTCTCATATCACAAAACATTTCAGGCATTTTGTTATATGTCTCAAAGAAAAATACTTTGTAAATGTTTGAGTACTATTTTTGTTTGTTTCCTTTTTTTTTTTTTTTCACTCAATGTGTCTATTTTAATCACTGTATCCATCTGCATGTCAACTGAGAATGAAGTCATATCAGTGCTCAGAAACAGCCACCAGCACCGCTAGCCATAAGGTAAAAGAATTTGTCAGCACACAGAAATGCTATCACTTCAAATATAAAACATTCACATTTCCAAAGTTGAAAGCCAGGTCTGTAATACTCATACATGGACGTGATTCTTGATTTTCAGTGGTGTAAAATAAACATTTTTACCTCCTCAGGATTTTTATGTTTTGTTCCTATAAAGAAAACTTATAAAAGTCCCAAATTTATACTAACCCACCCAGTGATTTACTTTGGCATAAATTGTACAAGGAAAGGAAAAGGAGAGGGAAATAAAAATCTGGATTATCTTTTTATTTGTTAGCTTCTGTATGAGGTCCTTTAGTAATTGTGTATGTCAGAAAGCACCAGACTGTATCTATGCTCTTAAGTTAAACATAGAATAATTTGGGTGGGAGGAGACATATAAAGGTAACCTAGTCAACCCCCTGGCAGTGAGCAGGGATGTCCTCAACTAGATCAGTTTGCTCAGAGCCTCATCCAACCTCACCTTGAATGTTTCCAGGGATGAGGCACCTAACACCTCTCTGGGCAACCAGTTCCAGTGTTTCACCACCCTCACTGTAAAATTTTCCTTCTGTTTAGTCTGGATCTACCTTCTTATAGTTTAAAACCATTACTCCTTGACCTATCACTACAAGCCCTGCTAAAAACACTGTTCCCATCTTTCTTATAGGCCCCCTTTAAATGTTGAAAGGCTGTAAAAAGGTCTCCATGGAGCCTTCATTTCTCCATGCTGAACAAACCCAACTCTCTCAGCCTGTCCATAGGACAGGTGCTCCAGCCCTCTGATCATTTTTGTGGCCCTCCTCTGGACTGGATCCAACAAGTCTTTCCTGTGCTGAGGGCCCCAGAGCTGGACACACTACTCCAGGTGAGGTCTCACCAGAATGAAGCAGAGAGGCAGAATCATCACCCTGTTGATTATGCATTGGGTTTTTTTCTGAAGTCCAGGACAGGGTTGCCCTTCTGGGCTGCAAATGCACATTGCCAGCTCATGTCCAGCTCTCATCCATCAGTACCCCCAAGTCCTTGCCTATAGGGCTGCTTTCAATAATATCATCCCTCTGCCTATGTTGATACCTAAGTTTGACCTAACTCAGGTGCAGGACCATGCACTTAGCCTTACTGAACCTCATGAGGTTCACATGGGCACACTTTTTCCCAGGTCTCTCTGGATGGTGCCCCAGAGGTTTGCTGAAGATGTACTGGATCCTGCTATCTATTGTATTGATGACAATATGAAATAGCACTGGTCCCATTATAGATCCCTGAAGGACACCACCTGTCACCTATTTCCATCTGGTCATCAAGTCATTGCCTACTACTACATATGACCAGTCAAACAATCCCTTATCCACTGAACAGTCCACCCATCAAATGCATATGTCTCCAATTTAGAGAGAAGCATGTTCTGAGGGACCAGGTCAAAGGCTTGACAGAAGTTCAGACAGAGGACATCCATTTCTCTTTGTTCAGTGATGTAGTCAACCATAGAAGGATACTAGGTTGGTCAGGCAGGACTTGCCCTAGTAAAGCCATGCTGACTGTCTTAAATCACCTCCCTGTCCTCCATGTGACTTAGCATAGCTTCTAGGAGAATCTGTTCCATGATCTTTCTAGGCATGGAGGTGAGGTTGACAGGTTGGTAGTTCCCAGGGTCCTCTCTACCCTTTTTAGAAAATGTGTGTAGTATTTCCCCTTTTCCCATCACCAGGGACTTCACCTGACTGCCAGGACTTTTGAAACATTATGAAGAGTTGTTTGACAGCTACATCAGACAATTCCCTCAGGACTGGGATGTATCTCATCAGGTCCTGTAGACTTATGTATGTATGCAGGCTCAGACTGCCCTGTTGCTGAGGCCAGCTGGCATGAAATGGCTCACATGGATACTATTAGATTACTTTAGCATCCAAATGATTACATTCAATTTGTATACATGGACTATGCAGACTCCCATATCACAGAATCACAGAATGTCAGGGGCTGGAAGGGACCTCAAAAGATCATCTAGTCCAACCCTCCTGACAGAGCAGGATCACCTAGACTAGATCACACAGGAATCCATCCAGGAGGGTTTTCAATATCTCTAGAGAGGGAGACTGCACAACCCCCCTGGGCAGCCTGTTCCAATGTTCTGTCACCCTCGCAGTGAAAAAATTCCTCCTCATGTTTATATGAAACTTCCTATGCCTCAGCTTCCATTCATTGCCCCTTCTCCTGTCATCGGGCATCACCGAGAAGATCCTGCCTCCATCCTCCTGACATTCACCCTTTATATATTTATAAACACTGTTGAGGTCACCCCTGAGTCTCCTTTTCTCCAAGCTAAAGAGCCCCAGCTCCCTCAGCCTCTCCTTATAAGAGACATGCTCCCCTCCTTTAATCATCTCTGTGGATCTGTACTGGACTCTCACAAGCAATTCTCTTCAACTAGGGGACCCAGAACTGGATACAGTACTCCAGATACAGCCTTACCAGGGAAGAGTAGAGGGGCAGGACAACCTCTCTCGACCTACTAGACACACCCCTTTTAATACACCTCAGAATGGCATTTGCCCTCTTGATAACAAGAGCACACTGATAGCTCATGGTCAGCCAGCCCTAGCCCCATCAACTAGGGCCCCCAGATCCTTTTCCCCTTCACTACCTTCCAGCAGGTCAGTCCCCAACCTATATTGATACCTGGGGTTGTTCCTTCCCAGGTACAAGACTCTATACTTGCTCTTGTTGAATTTCATTAAATTTCTTTCTGCCCAATCCTCCAGCCTGTCCAAGTCTCTCTGGATGGCAGCACAGTCTTTTGCATGTGTCAGCCACTCCAAACAGTTTGGTGCCAACAGCAAACTTTCTGACAGTGCACTCTTGTGCCTTCATCCAAATTATTGATGAATACGTTGAACAGAACTGGTTCTAGCAATGACTCCTCTGGGACCCCACTAGTTACAGGTTTCCAACTAGATTCCATCCCATTGACCACAACTCTCTGGCTCCTTTCCTTCAACCAGTTAGTAAATACTGTTTATACTGGACATAAGAGTTACCTAGGACAATGTTAGTTGGACTGAGTCAAAACAGGAACAGTTCTAGACATTTAATACAAGAAATGATTCAGTTTTAAGGTCTGGAATGTTTCCTGGCATTACTTATTTTACCTGTGTAGGTGTAGTTTAGAAAGTAGTATGTGCAATCAATATCAGTAACTTAAAAATAAAACACATTTGCAGTATTTTGAGAGAAAGACTGTCTAAGGGACTCTGAAGAAGAATAAAGCATATAAGGCATTGGTGAAATTGTTTTTGCCTTCAACAACTGTAAAGGTTGTTAGATATAGGTCATTGAATAGGTCTAGGAAAAACAATACAGCATTAAAAAATGAGTCTTTTTCTTTTTACAGTTTACTGGATTTGTAGAGGGTATTCATGTGTTTTGGAGAAACCCACCCCCCCAAAAAAAACCCTCAAAAAAAACCAACAACAAAACCCAACCAAAAAAACCCAAAACAAACCAGCACTGAAAAAATCTGTGTCTGAAACAGTGACTGGCATGAAACCACACAAAATGGTCTGATAAAGGGTATCCTTTTCTCCTCATCACATTTTGCCTCTCTTTTAGCTTCCAGGAAAAACACATTCAAACATTTATCATGTCCTCTCCTTAACCTGATAGGAGCCTTTGGTACTATACAAAGAAAGAAAGTGCTCTTGTAAATTAGGAAGCATTTGGGATGTTGGGCAGAGTTCAGACTATTAAATGGTTAGGAGCCATTTAAACCACAAACAGTAAATTTTCTTATGGTTTGGGATTTTTAACATCCCCAAAGTTACACAGTGGTGGCTTAAACCTCTATCTGTAAAACAAATATGGTCAGCAAAATTGTCAAATGTTTCACAAATGGAAATAAATTATTATTAGGTTAGATTTCCCTTATAAGAGCTTTCATTAGTTTGTCTTAACACTGAGGGAATAAAATGTATGTGTAGATTTTGTACAGCTTTACTGCATTAAACCTTACTGGACATTATTCAAATACAGAACACTGAGCAGTGATGGGATTCCAGGTCACCCATTCACCCTGCGGTGCTATGAACTAAGGGCATTAAAAATACCAATGTCAAGAAGCAAAAGGTCACTTTTAACATTGGTTAAAATCCATAGAAATTAAGTAAAACATATTTCAGTAAAATGTGTTAAATGAACTAAGCAAAATTAAACAAAGCCCTAACACCTGTAAAAGAAAAAGGAAAGTTCCCACTTAAGAATGTTGCCTGCACTGTATTTGAAGCTGCTTCAATATACTGCTCCATTATTGTAACCAGTACACTGAAGATATCTGTCCTTACACAGTGAAAATACTAAATAGAAAAGTAGTTGGAAGACTATGTTTATTTTTATGGGGTTGTTTTTTTTGAGGACTACATTTAGTTTTTCCTGGATTTTATATTAGGCATTTTATTATAATAATGGATGGTAATTATATATCTTCTCCTCAAATTGATCATAAATACTCAATAGCTAACTTTATCCTGTGCACTAATGATGATGTATGGCACTTTTGTTTATGATAATTCGTTTATATCATCGAGGCAAGTAACACATGAGATGATTCTCAAACTTTTAAGCTAGCAATACAAACAGGTAAATTAACTTTCTTAAAAATGCATCTTTTCAAAAAGTCGGAGTTTGGTATTTGTTTGTGCCTTTTTAAAAACGTTGAATTGTAATGATAATGAGAGCACCCTCAGCAAGTTTGCTGATGACACCAAACTGGGAGGAGTGGCTGACACAGCAGCAGGCTGTGCTGCCATCCAGAGAGACCTGGACAGGCTGGAGAGCTGGGCAGGGAGAAAGATCAGTACAGGCTGGGGGCTGATGTATTAGAGAGCAGCTCTGGAGAAAGAGACCTGGGGGTCCTGGTGGACAGGGGGATGACCATGAGCCAACAATGTGCCCTCGTGGCCAGGAAGGCCAATGGCATCCTGGGATGCATTAGGAGGAGTGTGGNTGCCTATAAATATGTTAAGGGTGAGTGTAGAGAGGATGGAGCCAGACTTTTCTCAATGTCATCCAATGACAGGACGAGAGGCAATGGGTGCAAGCTGGAGCACAAGAGGTTTAGGGTCAACACAAGGAAGATCTTTTTCTCAGTAAGGGTGACAGAGCTCTGGAACAGGCTGCCCAGGGAGGTTGTGGAGTCTCCATCTCTGGAGATACTTAAGACCCGCCTGGATCTGTTCCTGGGCGACTTAGTCTAGGTGATCCTGCTCAGGCAGGGGGGTTGGACTAGATGATCTTCTAGGTCCTTTCCAACCCCTAACATCTGTGAATCTGTGAATCTGTGAAGGATAATAAAATAATAGTGCGTCTGCTTCGTGCATCAGCCAAATCACATAGTTTGCCAAAAGGACAGGTGTTAAAACGTGTTTTGTTTTTCTTTAACAGAGCAGTTGCTGCTCACAGAATACCTGAACTTTGCTTTGAAGTTTTATTGACAATATAATGTCGATGGTGCTGGCTGCTGAAAGAAATCAGGGAACCTCCAATTTAAAAATAGGCAAAGAACAACTTTCCCACTCACTCCTTCAACACTTGTGTTAAACACCAAGCTGCTGTGCTTTCCTCACCCCTGATCATTCAGATGCTCAGACCCACAGGTAGCCAGGCATCATTGCATAACCATCCTTCCAGAAAGGAGACTCTGGCATGACCCACATGCAGCTGAGCAACAGAGAAGCTGTGAGCAGCCTGTCATTCTGATTATATGGCTTGTTGAGAACAAGGGATTTAAAACAAATGAAGCCAACAGAAGCTTGGTGGTTTAGAGGAGAAAAGGGTTGTTATTGCCAGAATTTACTGTACAAAAGGACATTTTTTGCCAGTTTTGCAAAGATGATAATCCCTTGACAAAAAGTGCAATTGCCCCACATCAAGTCTGCTGTACTATTTCTAGGAAAAGCACTTTTACAGAGGGACTGGACAGACTGTATACAGTATAACTACAGTGGAAACAAAAGTACTAAATGATTTCTGAAGAAAACTCACTTTCACAAACCAGCTACCTGGTCTACTCCTTTCTGTCTCACAAAGCCTGAATTCAAACATGATACTGCTCACACTATTTTGGCCTTTTCTTAGCAGTTAGAGGCTCTTCACTTGACACAGAAAGCAAAAAATTGTCTACAGCTTTGCCTATCTACAAATCCATGATAGGAATCCACTGTTAAGACAGCAGATATACTTCAGAAGGGTCTTTATACATTTCTCCTCTCAATTGCTCTATCTTTTCAACTGGGAATAGGCCCTCCATTAAAAAAAATTCTCTGTGAATAGACACACAGGGTAATGCTTTGGAAGAACTTGAAGAAAACTTTGACCAGTCCTGTGTGAAAAATAACAAAGCCTTTAAGGAATGACTAACTCACCTCATATAGCTCTGCTTACAAATGATTTCTTGAAGGTGGCATTCATCTTTAGATAAAATTATCAATGAGGGCAAATAAATACTTTCTGTTTCAATGCATCAAACAAGACTACTGGCTCCTGACACATCCAGTTGTGAGGGGTGGTAGGAAATCCCTCTGTTATATAACTGCTCATAGGCTTCAGGCCTGGGGAGGGTATGTGCAGTCACTTTTGGTGGCAATCTGGTAGCTAAAATCTGAAAGAGGACAAGAACCAGGTTTCCAGCATTTCTCTTAGCCAATGCTGGCTGGGAACTGCCTTCTCCAGGCAATGTCAGTGTCACTGCCTGCCTGCATCATGGTGTCAGCTCAGTTCCACCTCAATTGAACTTGCACTGTGGGGACAACTGGGAAGACAGATGGGGAAATGCCTTCTGTGTCTCTTCCCAGAAATGGGTCTCCCCTTGGTGTTACAGGAGGGACAGTGGTGGCATGGGTCAGCAGCCTTGTTTGGTGGGTTGCCAGACAGGCTGTGAGTAATCTTGAAACTGAAATCCCTTATCGTGAAGATACAATCTTCCTCATCTTGCAGTTGAATTGTTCCCCAGCAAAATAAAGCAGCAACTGAGGTAAACATGATAACCAAGGAGATATGTCTGAGACTCCTGAAGGTGAGGTTGGAAGAAGACTGGTCATTGTCACAACCTACAACTAAATGACTGTCTTGTGTTAACCACTGCCCTGATATCCCTCCACCTTCCCAGTCAGCAGGAGGCATTGCTCAATCAGCCAGGCATTGTTTTTTGGTCTGGGGCCAAAATGCATCAGTCAGCCAATAAGTGAGCGTTATAAACACAATCTACTGGACTAACTCTAGGATATATATTTTCAAAGTTCATATTTATAGTTTGCAAACTCTGTCTTTCAGATAGCAAGTCCTAGTAGCACCAGAAGCTGTTGAATATTCCAATCAAACACAGAATTAGAACAGGATTCTGTGCCACAAATACAAAGTAAAGCCATCTGCCAAATTTCTAAAATACCTCACCTAGAGATCTGGTAATTTCTTTTGTAACATGAGCATAATATACAGCTCAGCTTGCCCCTAAAGAAACAGCTTATGCTATGTTTAGTAGATTTTATAGTAAATCGTAATATTTGAGAGACTATCTTCATGCTTATGGATTGCTTTAAATATCGCCACTAGTTCAAAGTTTCCAGAAAAGTCACAGTATTTTTCTCTTATTTATTAGTTCATTTTAGGTTACTGGAGAACTTCCAAAGACATCTTTCTTTTCTGTTTTATAAACCTTAAGAGTTAAGTAAGTATACTTAAATAAGCACAATTTACAGTATGTCAGCTTAAAATAAAATCATAACACATTTCTAAATTGATAGAAATTGCATAGCATCAAACGAGAAATAGGGATTTTTATCCTCTCATTTATACATGCTTGTCTCTCTGTCTATAAACATATGTTTGCACATACTGTGTATTGATAGATTAACATATAAAATTACAACACTGCATTTGCAACACTGCACTTAAAGTTGTGTCTGCATTTTTACTTCAGGAGTTTATATCTCAGCTATAAAAATACTCTCTAGGCTGATTCTGGCAAAGATTGACAAGATACAGTTGTTGGGGTTTTTTTTTTAAGAAAAGATAAAGGAAAATGTCAAGACAATAATTCCATTTTCTTCATAATGTCAAAAGGATGTTTAGACTGATTCAGTATGCATGTTACTTTGTAAGTCAATCTGATCCAAGAGAAAAAAATTCACTATTACGGACTTGGCTTGTTTTGCTGTAGGAGTGAAATTCTGCAGCCTCTTAGCCACTAATATGTCCTGATTTTTTTCTCTATTTTTAAAACATAATTTCCTTAAACCATTTACCAGTCATCTGTAAATGTTCATTATTAACAATAATTCTATCCTGAATTTTACTGAAAAAATTGCAGAAGTGATTCAGAAAGTGGCAAGATCAGCCTGTGATTTCACTCTAAGTGCTAGCTGATGACACAGAAGCAGAGGAAACTGTATGCTGACAGATCTGATGGGATAGCAACCTCATTTCAGACAACAACTTGGCTTGATTTTGCAGGCACTTTATGAAAACTGCAGGAGGAGGAGACATACAAGACAATCTACAAACCATGGTTCTTCAGCATTTCACATGCATGGGCCCATTTCTCCCATTCTGTCCTGTACACAAGTTATGTATAACTGCTGCCACTTAGGCAAAGAGAAGGGATTCATTCTTCAGTATAGCTACCCAAACTGCAGTAGTGCAGTGAAGTCCAATGGTTTGCTACCTTTTTTATATAACCATTTCTGCCACGATAATTTGATTAGATCAAATGAAGTAGTATGAGATGTTGGATGAAAAGCTGATCATCAGAGCAAAACTGAAAATTATTCTGGAAAGTGAAGAAAAAACATAAGTAGGAATTCTATGTCTCACAGGAATATGTTCCAAAATATGTCACCCTTTGATAGAACTCCTACAGGCAGCCTGTCTGAATTACGATAACTACATTTCAAGAGAAAAATCAAGTTGTGTGTGTGCCCTATGAGATAATTTGTATGTCTATGAATGTCTAAGGTAGGGAAGGCTTCTTTCCATAAGAAGGTAGCAAGAATCTTTTGATTGTGCAGAAGGATTTAAGATATCTCTTTGTGATAGTCCGCATTGGCCTTCAATATGAAATATGTCTGGGGCCCATTTTCACCATTTTTAGGCCCTATTTAATGGAGTGGAGAATGGCTGTCCAGATATTCAACTCCCACTCATGTCACTTCAACCTAAGAGAAAAATGGAAAACGTTTATTTAGGCTTAAAGCATAGCATGAGAATAGACAGCTATAGGCAGCAATATCTAAAGCTGCTGCACATGAACTGCTTGAGATGGAGGTTCATATTTCCTCAGGGTGGATGTCTCTGCAGTTTGCAGTGTAGAAGACTAGAATGCATGTTGACCTTATTCAGAAGTTAATACTGTTGTGCAGTCCATGATATGTCCTCTCTGCCATGGCATATTCTTCACTGACCTTCATAAATAAATAGATTTGTTTTGCCTGCTCCCATCAATTGGCAGAATTAGTCTTAAAGTGAACTCTAGGAAGGTTCAGTAAAATACTACTTCTAACTAAGTAGGAAAAGGGTATGATCTTCTAAGTGAGCTTAGGCATTGATAGAACAGAACTGCTTATTTAAGTAAATAACGTTTCATCGCTTCCCATAAAACTTTTAATTCATCTTCATTTAACATCATACACTCAAATAAATCTATGTATGTAATGTATTTTAATTAAGCAGAGGACAGGTGAAGAGTTTTCCTTTCAACATCTTCAGTTGCACTCTGCTGATCTAGTCAATGAAAGTGAAACTGTAAAACACACCTTCATTATTAACACTAATTTTTACTTCATTTTCATTTTTGCTCTCAGAGAATCAGTGGTGGTGCTATGCATTTGGGATGGAACACCATGGGAGGGGTGTAAACATATTAATCCCAAGAGGCAGAATAGCTCTCTTCAATGGATCTATGTTTTCTTATACCTACCCAATGGTTTTAACTTTCCCAGGATAACTTCTCAGGACTTGGGTTATCTCACAGACTTCTCTTTTCTTACCCTTTCACTGCATGGTTGCCATTGCAAGCCTTTTTGTACAAGTGATACCATTTGCTTCCACAGAAGAAATATTCCAGAAGTACATGTTGAGAAATGAACAGGCACCATATCTTCAGGCATTGCTGTGTTGACCATCAGTAACCAGCAGGAGTACTCTGGTTTCAGTGAGTGTTTACCTCCAAGTACTTTAAGAATTGAAATTCCAGTATTAAAGCTGGATCTACATGTATAAAAGACAACACCAGTGAAGAGTGCTAATAACTTTAGTGCAGTTTTGTTCTTAACCAAAATGTTCATTTAACTGCACCAGTTTGTAAGACCAGGACCTTTTGCAAGCAGCAAGAAGGAATAAAACTGTCACCAATTAAATGCATGTTTGATATGAAATATAACACACTTTTAAGAGTGGTGATAATTAATATGTGGCATTTTTGGAATGAAGAGAGCTTTTCCTGTTGAAACTAATAAAGCTAATAAATATTTTCCTTGTTAAAGTCTTGGAGGTGGAATTTTGTCTTAGACTCACTTCATACATACATACATATATATATGTCACTAGGACGTTTTCCTAAGTGATCATAAAATCTTTGCATGTCATTGTAAGATGGCACCTCTAGCAGCAAAGTGGCTCCATGACACTTTTCTGACACACTAGTTCACTGAAATAATACTCAATTAATTTAGATCATCAAGACTGTCTCCCGTGTATAGCACTTGAGTTTTTCTTGGAGCTCTGATCTGTGTGTAATTCAATCTAATCTTACGTAACTTTGTGATCAGAACACATGGAATAGGTGGCATACAGTCAGATTCTTGGGAGATAGAAGTTTCTTCTCCGCTGGCAGTCCCAGAATATATACAAACTTCTTCCTGCTCCCTTGAGCCAAACTACATTTTGCCTTGAAGGAGTACAGAATTTTACATACCATATTTTATGTTTCTTCTATCTTCTTAATTAGAACAATTATTTTATGTCTCATATATAGATAGTTGATTACAATACAACTTAAGATATTAACACTCCAGAAGTAAAAAGCAGTTCACAAAGAGAATGTAGTAAACCTACATTAAGTATTATTTCCTATGAACCTGTTTAATTTTTCAACAAAACTTTATCTTCAGATTTGCTAAGGTTTTCTCAGTAAACTTTATCTACCCATTTAGCCTTGTGCTGGAAAGGTATCAGTTGTTCTAGAAAGATGCTGGTTGACTCCATAAATGGATTTATTTAAATACATTCATTATTGCTCACATACCACAATGATGTGTATTAAAAATAGATGATATATAGCTAATCCTAGCAGTTCCATAAAATTGTAATTTATTATGTACTAACTTTACTGCAATGGGTAGTTGCATAAAACGTTCATTGTGCCTTTGCAGATAACTATAGAAAGATAGTTCAAAGTCCACCTCATAAAAAAGTGTGCGCGTTTGAATGTGGTAAAGACAGGGCTAAAGGTGGATGAGAGAACTATTTGTAATGGAACTGAGGTGGCAAGCTCATTTTCATTTCAGTCTTAGGTTTGACAATTAGCTGTCAATTAATGCATGGAGAATTCTGGAGTACGCTTCTGTTGCCCATTGTAGTGTATCATCTAATTTCATATAANATTTTCATTTTTGCTCTCAGAGAATCAGTGGTGGTGCTATGCATTTGGGATGGAACACCATGGGAGGGGTGTAAACATATTAATCCCAAGAGGCAGAATAGCTCTCTTCAATGGATCTATGTTTTCTTATACCTACCCAATGGTTTTAACTTTCCCAGGATAACTTCTCAGGACTTGGGTTATCTCACAGACTTCTCTTTTCTTACCCTTTCACTGCATGGTTGCCATTGCAAGCCTTTTTGTACAAGTGATACCATTTGCTTCCACAGAAGAAATATTCCAGAAGTACATGTTGAGAAATGAACAGGCACCATATCTTCAGGCATTGCTGTGTTGACCATCAGTAACCAGCAGGAGTACTCTGGTTTCAGTGAGTGTTTACCTCCAAGTACTTTAAGAATTGAAATTCCAGTATTAAAGCTGGATCTACATGTATAAAAGACAACACCAGTGAAGAGTGCTAATAACTTTAGTGCAGTTTTGTTCTTAACCAAAATGTTCATTTAACTGCACCAGTTTGTAAGACCAGGACCTTTTGCAAGCAGCAAGAAGGAATAAAACTGTCACCAATTAAATGCATGTTTGATATGAAATATAACACACTTTTAAGAGTGGTGATAATTAATATGTGGCATTTTTGGAATGAAGAGAGCTTTTCCTGTTGAAACTAATAAAGCTAATAAATATTTTCCTTGTTAAAGTCTTGGAGGTGGAATTTTGTCTTAGACTCACTTCATACATACATACATATATATATGTCACTAGGACGTTTTCCTAAGTGATCATAAAATCTTTGCATGTCATTGTAAGATGGCACCTCTAGCAGCAAAGTGGCTCCATGACACTTTTCTGACACACTAGTTCACTGAAATAATACTCAATTAATTTAGATCATCAAGACTGTCTCCCGTGTATAGCACTTGAGTTTTTCTTGGAGCTCTGATCTGTGTGTAATTCAATCTAATCTTACGTAACTTTGTGATCAGAACACATGGAATAGGTGGCATACAGTCAGATTCTTGGGAGATAGAAGTTTCTTCTCCGCTGGCAGTCCCAGAATATATACAAACTTCTTCCTGCTCCCTTGAGCCAAACTACATTTTGCCTTGAAGGAGTACAGAATTTTACATACCATATTTTATGTTTCTTCTATCTTCTTAATTAGAACAATTATTTTATGTCTCATATATAGATAGTTGATTACAATACAACTTAAGATATTAACACTCCAGAAGTAAAAAGCAGTTCACAAAGAGAATGTAGTAAACCTACATTAAGTATTATTTCCTATGAACCTGTTTAATTTTTCAACAAAACTTTATCTTCAGATTTGCTAAGGTTTTCTCAGTAAACTTTATCTACCCATTTAGCCTTGTGCTGGAAAGGTATCAGTTGTTCTAGAAAGATGCTGGTTGACTCCATAAATCATTCTCAGAAAATTCTCCATTATATCTTTTCACCAGGGTAGGCTTATATGCAAGTGATTGACAACAATTCAGCATTCGTGTTTGGTTTGTTTGTTTTTTTTTGCTTTGTTTTGGTTTGGATTTATTTAAATACATTCATTATTGCTCACATACCACAATGATGTGTATTAAAAATAGATGATATATAGCTAATCCTAGCAGTTCCATAAAATTGTAATTTATTATGTACTAACTTTACTGCAATGGGTAGTTGCATAAAACGTTCATTGTGCCTTTGCAGATAACTATAGAAAGATAGTTCAAAGTCCACCTCATAAAAAAGTGTGCGCGTTTGAATGTGGTAAAGACAGGGCTAAAGGTGGATGAGAGAACTATTTGTAATGGAACAGGGCTATCACATGATCTCACTGCCACCCTATTAGACCAATCTATCTATCAATCAATCAATCAATCAATAAATCACCCAGCACTACCCAGAGAAACCATTACTAAATCCAGGCTATTTAGCTCTTTACACCCATTTAAAACAACATTATGACCTTGTAGTTTGTGTCACTTATGAAAAATATATATAGTTCATTTTGCATACAAATAGCAAAGGCAGGAAGTTAATAATGCTATTTATAAAACAAAACAGACTTAATGTTAAATGAATAGCTTTCGGCCATGGTTCAGCCACGTAATCAAACATGTGCCTGGATTTAAGTGCATGAATCACTCTATTGATTCAAAAGCACTCTGCTGGTGCCTACAGTTCAGTGTACACTTGAGTTGTCAATGGACCAAGGTGTCTATCAGTTATGAGAATACACAGACAGGTGTTTGTCAGATCCACTTGAGGACTGGAGGTATTCAAGGACTCCACGAGTAAAAAGCAAATAATAAATAAATACATAAAAATAATAATAAAAGTTCAGGCAGGAAAAAGAAGATGCCAACAGTACTGTGACATGCTGGCTCCGTCTTCCTGTGACATGAGCCCTTTGTAAGCATGTGGTGCTGCCCTGGGACTTGGGTTTCAGTGTGTTGATCCATGCAATGAGCAGGACAGGTGGAAGACAGCTCTGCTTCACCTTGCCTTGCAGCTTTCTCTGAGATGTGCTGAACTGTGTACTGGGTCTGCAATAACACTATTCTTTTGGTAGCCTCTTTTTATGAGTTTGATTATTTCTCTATAAGACACCATAGCAGTACATCCTGAGGAGGACGAGAGGGCATAAATGAGCAGCATAGTGTAAACAGACTGCAACTTCTCATTGAACAAGAATCAGAAGGAAACCACTCTCCATCATTTCTGAAAGGTCCTGGAGAACAGGAGAGGTGGCTGAGGACTGGAGAAAGGCCAATGTTGTCCCAATCTTTAAAAAGGGAAAAAAAGAGGACCCGGGTTACTACAGGCCCGTCAGTCTCACCTCCATCCCTGGAAAGGTAATGGAACAACTTGTCCTCGATGCCATCTCTAAGCATCTGCAGGAAAAGAGGCTTATCACGAGTAGTCAACATGGATTCCATAAGGGTAAGTCATGCTTGACTAATCTGATAGCCTTTTATGATGATATAAGTAGATGGATGGATGAGGGAAGTGCAGTGGATGTGGTATTCCTAACTTCAGCAAGGCTTTTGATACTGTCTCCCATGGGATCCTCACAGCCAAGCTTAAGAAGTGTGGATTGAGTCATGGTGCAGTGAGGTGGATTGGGAACTGGCTGAAG
>VYZU01076920.1:15986-38916 GCA_013401355.1 Ceyx cyanopectus
TGAGGAGAGGCTGAGAGAGCTGGGGCTCTTTAACCTGGAGAAGAGGAGACTGAGGGGGGACCTCATCAATGCCTATACATATGTTAAGGGTGAGTGTAGAGAGGATGGAGCCAGACTTTTCTCAATGTCATCCAATGACAGGACGAGAGGCAATGGGTGCAAGCTGGAGCACAAGAGGTTTAGGGTCAACACAAGGAAGAACTTTTTCTCAGTAAGGGTGACAGAGCTCTGAAACAGGTTGCCCAGGGAGGTTGTGGAGTCTCCATCTCTGGAGATACTTAAGACCCGCCTGGATCTGTTCCTGGGCAACTTAGTCTAGGTGATCCTGCTCAGGCAGGGGGGTTGGACTAGATGATCTTCTAGGTCCCTTCCAACCCCTAATATCTATGAATCTATGAAACATCTGCCCAACAGCTGCCTGCACCATGAAAAAATTGTGCTAAAATCCAAATGGCTCCATAAAAAAAAAAGATATTTTAATATGTATTTTAGGCACTATAGAAGGAATAGTGTCAGATGTAATTCAAAGAATCCTCATATATGCTTGTTTTGCAAAACAACTGTTAGTAATCTTTAATGTGAGTGAAGGAACGTAGGCAGTTAATTTATGTGTAGACAAAACTGTAAATGCCCAGAAAATCTCATACAGCACAGACTAGTTTGAGCCCTAACAACCAAGACTCATTGTGACCAAAAAAGAGTGTGAGGCTTCAAAGGTCTTCTTCAGAGAAAAAAAGGCACTTTTAACAGTGCAGGATTTAACCCAGGCATGAGCAAACACAAGGCAATGGTGTATACAGAAGTTGTTGGTGAGTAAGCAAACAATAGAAGGCCTCCTGAGAAAAATACATTTTAATTTGTTGTTTATGTGGAAAAGGGGGATAAGGGTTTATAAGCATTAAATCAGAGGACAAAGGAGAAGAGCAGACAAAAAATTGAGAGCTATTTCTGAGAGCTGGGGATGAAGTACGGAGGAGGAAAAGTTTGGAGAGGGGCAAGAGAGAAGGGAGTGATGAAGGCAAGAACATAAATGTAGTTCTGAACTGCACAGTGCATGGGACATGGGATGAATGATTCACTTGTGAAACACAGGACAGCCTTGAAAGAATTTTAAGTTGGAGAGTTGAAGGACTACTAAAATCTATAAATAAGGGACATCTCTAACCAGTATTTCCATTTCTCTATTAACTAGTCTCACAGT
This sequence comes from Ceyx cyanopectus, assembly GCA_013401355.1. Lineage (NCBI taxonomy): Eukaryota > Metazoa > Chordata > Aves > Coraciiformes > Alcedinidae > Ceyx > Ceyx cyanopectus. Next base: position 17,188 of record VYZU01076920.1, read on the forward strand.
CCTCTGTCTCACAGAATGCAAGAATACTAAATAGTTAATGCTCTGAATAAAACATGTCTCCAGTCCAGTTGTGATCGGTATGTGCCTGAATTGTGCCTGTTCAGTCAATCCCTCTGACTTGAGGAACATATAGAGCATTTATTAGTACTCTGTGCTACAGTCCAGGGTAGAAAGAGTTCAGCTACTCCCATTTTAGGCAACATGGTGTTTCCTACTCTTCACTTTCAGACCTCAAACACTATGCTAACAAGCTTTCCAGTTTTCTACCCTGTATTAGCACTGATCTCCTTGGGAAAAAAAAAATAATAAAAAAAAAATCAAGAAATCCATCAAAGACTAGGTAGATTACTGAAATGTTCAAACATCTTCAGTGGGTTTTGGGGGTACCAGCATCATGCATTTGCTACAAGGCACCTAGAAGAAACAACACTAGCTTCTCGTGTTAGAGGAAGACTTCTGTAAAGCAAGCAGAGTGCTATTTTGCTGAACAGCACAAACCAACACAACAGTAGTGTTTATGAAGAACTTTAGATTCTTTACAATAAATCTGGATGTGCTTAAATATCCCATAAGGGTTTTAAAAAAATCTGAATGTGTTTTCTCAAGTAACTATTTAAAGCATATTAGAGTTTATTTAATTGCATTGGGATTTTTCAAAGCATATCAGGGCAAAACAGTAGAGTATAGGCCCCAATATGCTAATTAATAACTAGCTAGACCCCTGGAATAAACCTGCTACACTTCATTAATCAGACAGTAATTGAATTGGCACAGTATTTCTGTGCAAACTATATGTAGATTGAAGTACTAGTCCTGCCAATGGAGAGGGTAACTTTCTCCACACAAATTTATGTTTTTGGACAATGCATTAACATTTTTTTCAGTGGGCCGCTGGCCTTTATAATTCATACTTTTCTACATAGAAAAAAAATTACGGAACTCAGTGAATTATTGCTCATGGTGAAACAGTTTTTCAGGTTAGTACTTTTCAATGACCACAAGTTCAGCTCAGTGTAAAAGAACAAATCAGAACTGATACACTTTGCTTTGTCATCTAAAGACATCTGCCCATTAATGTTATTATAAAATAATAGTGTTGAACAGATGTTTCATTTGCAACATTTATTTTCTACTGTATGAAAGGTAGCTACCTGGGGATTTATCTGGCAAATAGTGACTACTTTGCTTACAGAAAATGAAACAAGATACTTTCCAGCAGAACTGATGAAATGTAATTTTGGATATTCATTGTCCATAGACAGATCTGATAAAAGAGTTAACTAGATAAAAAGAAAATTACAAAAAAAACCCCAAACCCTTACTTTAAATGTATAACATTTTTTCTTGTGAAATAACAACTTAGCATTCTTCCAGCTTTATAAGAGGCCACATTTGTGTCATGAACTTGGGCAAGCCACTTTGCTCCAAGGTGCTTTTCAGGGTATCCAGCAGATATTCAAATCTAGGTGCCAGAGGCATCCTCAACAGCACTGAGCTGTTTAACTTAATGGGAGCTGTGCACTCCAACATGTCTGAAAATACAAAGATAGGTATTTGTCTGATCTTCTGTCATTGCTTGCCTGTCTTCCCTGCCATAGACTTCTGTAGGACTACTCATAGTCTTCAAGTTATATATCCATTTGAGAATACTCTGAACTGGATCCATAGTACCTGGCAGTTTTGAAGTTTTCAGGTATGTTCAGTTAGGTTACTAATACTGTTTAAGGAAGATATTTGTCCGATTTTTGTTAGGACTGAATCATAGGCCAGTCATGGTCTGCAGGCCATCAGAAGTTCCGAGTCTGCCAGGGCATCTGCCCTGAGCTGGCCAACAGATGTATCCCACACCACAAACATTACAGTCATTATAAAGGGCAAGATTTGCTAAGAATGGGGTGCTTCCTGCTAGGTCTTCTGCCCTTGCTTGGGCTCCTGATGATCCTGCAGACTACTTTCTTATTTATTTGTCACCACTGTACATTCAGTGGGCTGAGTGTAAATTTGTGTACTTTATATTAGCATTGGTATTAGTTTTACTTTTTCATTAAATCTGTTTTCATTTCAACCTGTGGGTGTCCTCCTTCTTTCACTCTCCCTTCTATGTTGTGAACTGGTCATCAAATGATAGAGCAACGGCTATAGTTTAGCGGTGGATATGGTTTAAATATAGTCATTACTATACCTATATAGCTGTATATAATTTGTATTGGGGGGAAGATACTTTTTAATTACAAGCAAGCAAGCACAGCAACGTTCAACTGTGAGACAGAGAAATTTATAAGCAAGTTAACATAACCCTGAATAATGAAAACACTTGGATATTGTTAATTAACTATAAGCATTGCAATGCACACCAGCTATAATGTGCATGTGTGTGATGAATGTTTTTCACAATGCCAAAGCACAAAATTCCTACAGTAAGATACAACTAATAAGTGGAAGTGGGGGATGGGATATTTTTTAACATATAGCTGTATTAGTATATGCCCATTAAGGCAACAATAGCAAATTAACATTATCTTAAAGAGGAGAAACAGCTGTGATAGTCATATAATCTATCAGAGGAAACTACAGTTCTTTGATCTAAGAAAAACAAAGAAAATTACCTAGTGTTTTTTCAACAAACAATTTAAACTGATTAGATATTTTCAACTTCCATGCCTATTGAGGGAAACACTATCCTTAGAGTTGGCTTGTTAACAAAAACTAGTGTAACACTTAGGGGAATATATTCTCCAACTATCTTATTTCTTCTAATCATTGTCCCCTTTCACTGGAGAATATCCCATTATTCAGCAACATATGGACCAAACATTTCTTCAGTAATCATTTCTGAACAAAGTAATCATTCCCTCATTAACCAATTATTCCTCAGAATCAAATGAAACAGACATATTTGCTAAGACAATTTGCTTTAATACACCCTATGGAACCGTACCTTGCTCATACCCTATTCAAATATTTTAATTCAAAGATCACAGTGTAGATGACGAAGAGGGATTCTTGTTTTACACTGCCAATAAGTGATCTCAGGAGCAAGGTTAGGGATAGAATTAATACTACATTAAAGAAAAAGGAAATGTTAAAAGAGCAGTAATTACTAGCTAAAAATTTAACCTTTTTTGTTCCATGCCATCCTTTTCCTATATGCTTGTACAGGAGTACAATCCTGTTCATTTTAAAGGAGATTGAAGTGCAGGTCGAATGATAGGATCTGAAGGGGTCACCAGTCTATACAATAGTCAAAACACACACACACATCCACAATGGAAAAAATTCTCTATGTTGGATGAGGAATTACACTGTCACAATATGTAGCAGTTCAGAAAGCACTCAGACATGGGTGTATCACTGTACCTGGTGAGCCTTTAAAAACTTTCATCTATTTGGATTTCTAAATAGGCTGATAAAGAAAAATCTGATCTTAAAAGTTCAAAGTAAAATTTATCAAGCAGATATGTGTTTACTTGTTGTATACAGTAGTTTCATTACTCCCTTCTCAGATACAATTCACTTCTCTCTTTGATAGCTTAGAAACTTCATTATAAACCCAGAAAAATAACAAAGTAATGTTATCCCAGCTTCTTTCCTTTTAGTACTGAAATAGATAGTTGCAAAATGAACAATGAACTCTCTAAGATATAGCCAGGTTTTCAGCATTCTTCAGTTCCTTTGTTTTTTCTTGCTGTTTTCAAAGGAGAATACAACCTGAGAGTGTGCTGAAGGGATAGTAATCTGAAAAGACAAATTCTTCAGCTTTCATTTGGCTAAAACTTCCAGGGTCTGAGAGTTGCAACCAGTATCTTACCATGCATTTTGAAAATTTTAAGTTCTCCTGAAGTATTACTGTCATCAGATATTTCTGATTTGCAGTTTAGAGTCTGAAGAGGAAAACAAGAACAACCACCTTTTCTTTATCACATTCTCTATTTTTTTTTCATGAGTAACTCACAACTTATCAATATCACCTTTAGATCCTTCCTGAGCTTGAGATGCAGATCAATTCACATATATTTTTTTCCTTATAGCAATGAATGACTGTGTTACCTGAAACTGTCACTTCTGCCATAATTGTTGCCAGACCTTAGCCTGCAAATCTCATATGTACTAACAGTGTATCTCTTGGAGCATCTGTGTTTCCCTGTCCTTTGGCTTGGTGGTTGCCCCAACCCAACAAGTTAGATAAAAACAATCTCATTAGACATTGGAAGCAGCCAATCTCAGGTAACATAAAAGTCAACATATACTGCAAAATTTGAGCTAGAAGCTGGAAGAACTGTTAGCCTGTGCTCACACTTGTGGGATTATTAATCTCTTTAAGAGTCCGAGTTATGTTGCCCCTATGTGTTAATTCATTTTCTGAAACAAAACTTTTTGGACTGTGTTGCAGATTATGCATGCAGGAGACATTACTTATAAAAGAGAAGTATGATGATTATAATTAACCCATGATTATGTCCCTGTTCAAACTGAAAATCAGCTCACATTTGGGAGAGATATGCAAAAAAAAAATATCTTCAAAATTGTTATTTATATATTATTCAAATTATCTTTCTGGTAGTGTAAGGGTTCAGTTTCCAAAATTCTTACACTGATTTTATTTATCTGTCTATAAATGAGAAGTCTCAACCAGTTAGTCATTCACAAGTGCCAGTGAGACTGTGAGATCTCCACAGACTAGTGAAGACAGCTGTCACTATTGTAAAATACTTTCTAAAAAGTTTTATTCTTTAGCCCTTGTGCTGAGGATCTGGACACTTGTGTGACACGCAGATCCTATGGTGTTTTGACTCAAACAATCTAAGTCGTTAAGACAATCAAGGTGTCTGTTGTCCCTCTGGAAATATTTTAAACCATCCCCTGAGGTGGGTGTGCCTGAGATTGGAGATAGGAAGGGGTCTGAAGCCGTTGCCCAGAGAGTGCCTTTTCCGATAAATGGACCCTGCGGCCGTCTGTCGACTTACAATTGCTGATCTCTCCAAATAGCCAAGCTAAGTGCTGTGCTAACTACACCCATCCCCCTTATCTCGAAGAAGGAGAAGGAATTTCTCACCTGTACAGGGGGAGGAAGGGGGGTGTAGTGGAAAAACGGTATAAATCTGCCTTATGGGATGGAGAGAGAAAAGCATTTTTTCCTGGGAGTAGAAGCTGAAGCATTTTTTCTGGGAAAGGAAGAAAGAAGTTCTCTGCCCCACTGACGTGGTCGCTGGACCGTGGTGGTGACTATACTATCTCTTGTTGTACTCTGCTTTCTCCTCTCTTTTCTGTTTCTATTTTCCCCCTACTCTCCTGTCTGCTCTAGAAACTCGGTTTTGCTATTGTAATAAAACCTCGTCGTGCACGTGGCATTTGACCTCATTTGTGTCTTAATTTCACCATTTGGGGATCACCTTTAAACATTTCATTAAAAATTGCCATGCAACCTATATCAGATCGTGACAACTTGAGACAGTGTTCTGGTTTTTAATCTGTAATTTTCTGAATATTGGCTTTAAATCACAAGCCAGTTGATTCACAGCTCTCATGCCCAAGGGATTCTTAAATGAAGCCACTACAAGTTAACACCTTACATATATTTAAAAAAACCCCCAACATTCATTTTAATTTCTGCATTTGATCTCAAGGTAATAAATACAATAATCAGTTCTCCTCATGTTTAGAGGTATTACATTCACTTTATTTTAGTGTTATCTACCAGAGTTGCAATGGTTCAGTTTCAGCTGTCATTTCTATGACAAACAAATAAGGCTATAAGAATCCACTCAAGGATGAAATCTGGCAAACATGGCACCTGCATGAAAACAAATTATCTCCTTTAAAAAACAGAAAAAAAACCACTAGAATGATTTTTTATTATTATTTTATTATTTTATTTTACTCTATAGGTTTTTAAATTAAAGAACAACTGAAGAAAAAAGCTTTGTGGGTTTCATAGTTATCTTTCTATACAATTTCTATTATTTATTATATGACATATATAATGACAACTGTGTATTCCTGACAAAACATTAAATTATGTAGAATCTTAATTTATACCCATTACTTTGTTTTGCAAAGGGATTAGGTAGTGAGAAAAACACACTTTAACTCATTGGCTAAATACACTACTTATTCAAATATGGGATGACTGTAAAATATAGTTCTTTCATTTTTCCAAAGTAAATGTTGCTGTAAATTAAAACTTTCTGTCACTTGCTTCCACACAAAGCATGTTCACTAAAACACAGCATACATCCCCCTGCACACACCCTTAATGCATGTCTTATTGCCTATGAAGTATTAATATTACAGATATTTATCCATAAATTATGCAGCTAATATGCTCTTTCATGATTATTGCTCCAGAGTTGTTATAGTAAATCAAGATCTCTAATCTACACATTAAGTGTCCTGAACAACAATGCCTCAGCATACATTTCTAAAAACTGATATGTCGATGAACTAGAGGTTTAGTTTCATACATTCCTATACACAGGATAGGTTGTCACAGCTCTAGGAATTTCTTTATGGACTTTCTGGAGAAGTATCTGTACATTAAAGAGATCAGAATCAATTCTCTCAGCATTTACTGCCATGTGCCTATGAATTTTGCTTCAGCTCTCCTATGCTGCTCTATGTGAGATACTCTTCTGCTTGCTAACTAATACCAAGATCCAGGGAACTACAGGCCTGTCAGCCTGACCTCAGTCCTGGGAAAGGTTATGGAACAGTTCATCTTGGAGGTGATCACACGGCAAATGCAGGACAACGGAGGGATCAGGCTCAGCCAACATGGGTTCATGAAGGGCAAGTCCTATTTAACCAACCTGACCTCCTTCTATGATCAGGTGACTCGCCTAGTGGATGAGGGCAAGGCAGTGCATGTTGTCTACCTGGACTTCAGTAAGGCGTTTGACGTTGTTTCCCACAGCATTCTGCTGGAGAAGCTGGCAGCTCATGGCATAGATAGGAGGACTCTTTGTTGGGTTAGAAACCGGCTGGGTGGACGAGCCCAGAGGGTGGTGGTGAATGGAGTAAAATCCAGTTGGTGACCAGTCACAAGTGGTGTCCCTCAGGGTTCAGTTTTGGGACCTGTCTTGTGTAATATCTTCATCAATGACCTGGACGAGGGAATCGAATGTACCCTCAGTAAATTGGCAGATGACACAAAATTAATTATGAGGTTTAACAAAGCCAAGTGCTGGGTCATGCACTTTGGTCACAACAGCCCCCAGCAACACTACAGGCTTGGGGAAGAGTGTCTGGAAAGCTGCCTGGCAGAAACAGACCTGGGGGTGTTGGTCAATATCTGGCTGAACATGAGCCAGCAGTGTGCCCAGGTGGCCAAGAGGACCAACGGCATCCTGGCCTGTATCAGAAACAGTGTGACCAGCAGAAGCAGGGAGGTGATCATGCCCCTATACTCAGCAGTTGTGAGACCGCACCTTGAGTACTGTGTCCAGTTTTGGTCCCCGCAGTACAAGAAGGACATTGAGATGCTGGAACAGGTGCAGAGAGGGGCAATGAAGCTAGTGAAAGGGCTAGAAAGCATGCCTTATGGAGAGCGGCTGAGGGAACTGGGTTTGTTTAGTCTAGAGAAGAAGAGACTGAGAGGAGACCTTATTGCCCTCTACAACTACCTAAAAGGAGGTTGTAGTGAGGCTGGTGTTGGTCTCTTCTCTCAAAGTAGTAATGATAGGATGAGGGGAAATGGCCTCAAGTTGCATCAGGGGAGGTTTAGATTGGATATTACAGAATCACAGAATCACAGAATGTTAGGGATTGGAAGGGACCTAGAAGATCATCTAATCCAACCCCCCTGTCAGACCAGGATCACCTAGACATTAGGAAGAAATTCTTCACTGAGAGGGTAGTTAGGCGCTGGAACAGGCTGCCCAGGGAGGTGGTGGAGTCACCATCCCTGGAGGTGTTTAAAGAATGAATAGATATGGCGCTTGAGGATATGGTGTAGTGGTTAGAGAAACACTAGGACAAAGGTTGGACTTGATGACCCTGGAGGTCCTTTCCAACCATATTGATTCTGTGATTCTGTGACCTTAACAACTCTGCAAATGTCATACTGTCTAAAATGCCTATTGCCGTTTCCTCCCCCACCTCCTCACCCCATCCCCATGACCTTTGCACACAGTATTTGGCCTTTCCTATACGGAGTGTACATAATGTTACACTATCAGTTGTTCTTCTTTCCAGGCATTTTTCTAATTTTTCCTTTGCTTTTATGAATGCATTTTATTTTTGAGTGAGATCAAATAAGAGCTGCATTTTTTGGACTATATTGAGCATTTAAGCACATGCCGAATTTGACCGTATTAGCATGGTCAACCCCTAAGACAACACTTTGCTCTGTTTCTTTTTAGTGACCAGTGAGATCATCTTCTGGGCTTGCACTGTGGGTTTTTTCTGGGGGGGCATGAGGGGAGAGGTGGTTGGCTGCATCCTTCTCCCACCAAAAAAAAAATACAGATACAAAGATGGAACATGCAGCAGAACCTGGGAGGCAAGCAGAACTGTAGTAGCAGTCTTGCAGGGTGAAAAGCAGTGCCAGGTAAAGACCCTCACTTGTCCCCAGAAGCAATATATTTGGAGAGAAAAGACAATATAACTGAGCTACTAAGCCCCCTCTTATTGCAAGGCTAATTAGCTTAAGTGGTTTGCCAAGTAAATGCAATATTACTCTCTTGGAGCTAGCTCAGTTAGATACTATTTTTGGAGGCCTCTCCATGTTAATTAAACTCATTTCACTGCATGTTGTGAATATGCCATTAGTTTGTCTTCTATTTTGAATTAATGAAGTATCTTGACCACAGTTATTCATCTTAATATTATATTTAATATAATATTAAAACTTTATCTTTGGTCCTATAAATGTTATAGGAATTAAATAAACACACTGATGCACAGCACTTTATCAGTAATTTCTAAGGAAAATTAAAAGCTTCCTTTAATAGAGGACAGCTAAAAAAACCCAAACAAATAGCAACCAAAAATATCATGCAGCCCTCTGCCCAGCAATCAAACTCACCTTTCTTCTCTGTAAGGAAGTCTGAACACAGCTGCAAAACTAGTCCAAATACCTAATGAGAATTCAGAATGGAGTGTTTTAAGGGAGAACTTATTTCAGTTTGTTTCAGGCAATTGGTTTCAGGTGATAGCATAATAACCTGTGTAGAAGCTTCTTCCAGGGACTTCTCATGGATACAAACACTATACTGCTGACACCTTTCCAAATAGATTTTGAATGTTTCAGCATTGGAGCAGAGTTCAGCTACACAATACACGATTTGATGATCATATCCAGTAAGGTGTCTTTGCCAGGATTATACTGGCTAACAGGCTAGTGGACAAGGTCAGTGAATCATGAACCTTTACTGTTTTCATCATAAACAGGGATTCAATTGAAGGTCTATGCAGAAAAAGCCCAGCCTACTTCTTTTGCAGTGATGTATCCTTATCAAGATATCTCAGAAAATTATGGTGTAGACAACTTTTTAAAAAAAAGGTACTGAGAAAAATTAAGCTTGAAATCTCAGATTACTTATCAATTTACCAAAGGGCCAGCATGTTCCAGAGGAGGAGAAACACTCTGAGGGTAAGATAAGAGGCAAAGCCTGCCTGGCACGGCTGATCTCACAGTCAGGTTTTGCTGCTGCTCCTAGGTTCACTGGGACATGTTGAGTGTCTTTTTCATGCAGAATCATTCCCTGCTTCCACTGTTCATTCTATGGCAAGGTTCTTCAATTTAATTCTTAATTTTAAAGACAGGCTGCAGTCTTTAATATTTTCCCCTTTCACATAAGTTGCAGGTACACATAGTTCTTGACATCAAACCCTCTGTGCTTCTCACATTTAACTTGCCCATATATCTTGGTTTTGGCAAGTAATTTTAAAAATCCTCCTGGTTAAGAGGGATCATGCAAAGATTTTCTTTGCCTTAAGTAGACAAACAACAAGCCCAAATGAAGAGGCACTTCAGCAAAAAGCATTTGAAGGGTTCTGCCTGGGCTATTCACTCCATACTGATGCCAAAGGCTGCCAGCTAGCCAAGGCAGCAAGTAATGGCACAGATCCCCCAGCTTCCTCTACTGCAGGTTGTTCCCAAGTGTATTATAGCAGACCTTCATCAAAGATAAATAGGCAGATTTGCTTTAACATTAGTCTATGAAATAGGGTGGCTGCTATGTGGCCTTATTTTTAGTATGGTATGGGCAAATGGACATATTTGTGTTCTGTGTCTTTAGTATTGGTAGTCTTTTTATACAGCATCCAAATCCAAAAGTTTTTGTAGAACTGAGAGAAAAACATTAGAGTCAACATTGGTTGGGGCTGGAAGAGGCTTCCAAAGATCATCGAGTCCAGCCCCCCTGCAGTGAGCAGGGACACCCTCAACTAGACCAGGCTGCTCAGAGCCTTGTCCAACCTCAGCTTGAATATCTCCAAAGATGAGTCAGATTAATTCTTTCATCATCTATGAGTACTGTGCTGATGAACCCATATGCTTGTCACCAGAAAGTTTCCTTTGCTGGAAGCTCTTTCTTTGGACAGGCTAATTTATTGAAACAACGTGCATATAAATTCTTCACTTCTTTCTTTCCTATAAGCACTTTCAATATAGTTCACCTCTATTTTAGTGATCTGAAAAAACCTTTAAATATTTGACCTAGTAACAAAAACCACTATGCTCTGATTGCATCCTGTCATGAAAATTTGTCTAGGAGATTTATGTGAGAAGCACAGACACAAGCCCATCATATATGCAGACAGTATTTTCATTGCATTGAAGATCAATGATGGCCTTAAAAAAAAAAGATTTTTTTCTCTACCTTTTTTTTTTCTTTTTTTCCTGGAAAGCACATAAATACTGACAGAATATGACTAATGAGGAACTGAATGATCTGAAATTCCCAGGAGAAAATCTTTAAAAAAAAAAAAATAAATTATGAAATAGCTCTCATAAAAACAATTATTTTTGATCAGTCAAAATATTTAGCTTTGTTTTCAATTTGTGACTGACTTGGGTAATATGTGAAAAATATAGTTCTACATAGGAAGTAATTTTAAAGTTTAGAAAAATGAAACTTTGCATTTTGAAAAAGGTAAACCAAAGTATTTCAATCACTGAAATATTTTTTTTTTGTAATTGAAATTTTGAAGAAATCAACCTGCTTTACTGAAAATGCTTTACACTGATTAAATTTTATTCTTCAATAAAAAATAATAATAAAAAAAAACAACAAAAAACCAACAACAAAAAGAAGTGTTCTTCTGGAAAATTTGTTTCCAAATCTAGTGACTGTACATCTGTATGCAGCCTTATCCTAGCTGCAACAGATGTGGTCAGGTCCTTATGTGATCCATTCAAATTGAGTTTTATATTCACTATCCTTGAATGCCCTCAGTTCAGTTGGATGTCATTAAAAGTGAATCACATTTCAATCACTAGAAGGTTCATAGAAAGTGATTATAGAAGAGGCATAAACACACCAAATTTCTAATACTGAGTGAATATTCATCTCCTTTTTTTGCAATACTCATTGAACTCTATAAAATATTCACTGTTTATAAATAAATCAGAGCACCTTACAGCTACAAATACATTAACAAAGTTTAGTTTTCTGTCACTAGGGCTAATTTTAGAGCTGTGTGAAAAAGATTAAAGTGTTTTCACAGAAAATTTGGCTTATAGATTTCCATTTTTTTACTGGTAATGCCTCACCTGCAGAACACACTTTTTTTCTGCTCACTGATTACAGACACACCTTTTTTTTTTTCTTTATTTATTTTTTTTTTTTTACTATTTAAATGGAACCAAGCAAGGTAGCTCTTTTGCTGCCTTCCTGCTGAGTACTTAAAGGTGGAAAAACTGAGCTAGAACCAGCTGTGTTACATTTCTAGGACTCCTCCCCTCCTCCCTCCTCAAATTTTCTTCCCAAGCCTTACTCAGTGAATGTGACTGTGAAGTCCTGACCCTGGTGTCAACACAAAGTGCTTTTCAACAAATTTCCATATGGAAGTAACATATCACCGGTATTATGATTTTAATCATGAGCACTCAATGGAAATACTTTGCTTAAGTCAATCAAAATAATAAAAAGAAAATTTAGAAATAAGTACTTTTCAATGGCAGGTTAGTTTTAGAACTTAGTGAGGGTGAACACGTCAAAGAAAAACAGAAAAAATACCCCAGGATTTTGGTCACAAGAAAAAAGATTCATCTCCATCTAGCATGACTGATGGAAAAAAGTAAGACAAGACGCTTCCTGGTGCACAAAGCGTTATGTCAGGACTGCTCTGCCATTACATTCTCAGGAGGGACTGAAATATATGTGATCCTGACAAGCCGTGGAATCCCAAATTCCTACAAGTCAGTATGATGACTCACTAAATGTGCTACCAAAAATTGTTAAATTCACACAGGAGTCTTCTTTTACACAACTTATAACTTGCTCCTCCACCGTCACACGTCTCACTGCTCACAGCTGAAGTGTTACACTATCTAACTTGCAGGCTTACACAGTCGGTCCCTGCACTAAAAATGCCAGAAGAAAAACATATTCTGTACCCCATAAATCATATACACTAATGTTGACCAAAATGGTCTCTCCTTTTTTTGTGAATCAGCATCCTGAAGTGAGTATGGCTGGTTTTTCTATCTATATCTGATTTCTCTTATCAACTGAACTATGATAAAAAGCTATATACATCAAACCTGTAGCCAGCATCCTCAAGTTATACATGTTAAGCAGTGAATAGATGAGGGAATAAAAAGTCTACTCTGAAGTCCATGTAATGAGTTCTCTTCTAAGTCAGTGAAAAAAAAATAATAAAACAAAACACCCAAATATGAAAACATTTGGATACTTCTCTAAGGTTTCTAAGTAGATCTGGGAAATACTGGGATAAACCCTTACTGCATTAATAGGTTAACTGCTTGTACTGAGGGCAAAGAAACCTGCAAGTTTTTCACCGAGAGCCTATGCCATAGTTTTAAGATTTTTTATTTTTTTTTTTTAATTCTGGCATGATCCTGTTTTCCTTTGGTATTTGTCTATTCCTGGCATATGTCCCCCATTCCTTTTATGAACAATAAATCAAAGAAAACATTTAATTCTTCTGAAGCATCTATCTCTCAATAAATTATCTTTCTATTCTCTTTGAGGTGCTGACATCTCCTTCACTGACCTCCCAGTCCTTAGAGACTTGAAAAAATGCCTTAATATATATCTAAACTTTTCTGTAATTCTCATTTCATTTTTCACCTTTACATTCCTCATTATTTTTGGTGAAAATCATACCCTAATGCTTCTAGATCTCTCTCTTATCTGGGTGTTTTATACCTCAAATATGCTTGTGTCTCAACCCTTAATTACGTTTTCAAATCTTTATTTACCCATATTGACCTTTTTTAACTTTCAAGTGTATATATTGCTGGATAGGACATGTAACCCTTGGCCATACATTAATTAATCATTTTCTATTTCCCTTCTATGGCCTTTGTACAAAATCCTATTACTTTTTCTGTTGGATTTCACCCAAATCTTACCATATGTCTTAAAAATTCTTAGTCTGAATTTCAGCATCTTATCACCAACTATTTAACTCTGACTTTATTATTAATTAGAAAATCTGGGTTCCAAATATATAATTACACATACTCACATGCACACAAGTCTTCTTTCCAAAAATACATAAGTTGCTGCTGGGAGCCCTGTCAATGGAGCTGTGGACCTCTTCACATTTGCATATACCTGGGGAACTGAGGTCCTACTGCATTCTGGCTCTTCTGACAAGTTTTCCTTGATCATATTCTGGAATCTGATCAACACATAGGCCTTATTCATTGGTAAATATTGTGTTTAATTAAATTTGGTTTCTATTCTGTTCAGGAAAATAGCTTTTTTTATCAGTTACCTCCTTTTACATTTATGAAATATACACACTGTCCCCTCAAATGTAGAAAATAATGTTATGTCTTTGGATTTATGTTTAAGTTGTAGAGTCAAACAGTGAGTGATCATGAGCCAGCTGGCACCATTTCTACACTGTTGGATGGATGTGGTCCTTGCAATTGGGCTTCCTAGTAGAAACACTCTACAGCAGCTGATTTTAAAGGTACTTTTCCACAAACAGAGGTGCCAGTAAGACTATATCAGACTTACAGAGTTCAAGTACAAAAAATATATACAAAGCTGAATTAATTTACTATGAAGATGTAAATGATTACTCACTGAAAAGTATTTGTAGCAAGATTTTTCCAGTTTTATCAATAGCAATCAAGGAATTAATCATATATAGAAGTATTTGTGCAAACCAATTTTTCAGGTCAACTGCATATGAATCCTTTTCATTTTCCTGGCCAAAGTGAAAAATAAATAAATATTGTTTCTATTTGGTCTGTACATATTCTAGCAGTGAGGGAAATGTTCAAATGGTATAAAAGACAGGTGCTATCTTTTTCTGGTGCAGAAAAGCCGTAAGTAGCAATTGTTTTTTGACTGAATATTGAAACAGAACCAAGCAAGCATATTTGGGAGCCAGAACTCCCCTTACCTGCAAGAAAACTTTTTTTTAATTATTTTTTTTTGTGGAATAGATTGTGTTTTATTATTGTCCAAATCTGAGAGAAAAAATGAACAAACAAACCAAAAAACAGCTAAACTATTCTGAAAATCAGCATTAAGATGACTTAAATGATTGGGCATTATGACTTAATTATTGGGCATAATGACTTAAGATGACTGGGCATTCAGAATGCAAAGTACATGGAGTCAGGATTTGTTCTGTATCACTTGCTTAGCTGATCCCTATTCACAGACACAGAACTCAATACACTTATCTTTGGTAGCTTTCATCTTTGCCATCTTTATCCCACAGCCTTAATTTCTCAAATCTCTGAACCTGTTGCTTCATCTCAACTTGTTAAATTCTATGGCATGCCCCTGCAATCTGTGATACAACGGGAAGCCTTCTGTGAGTGAGGCTCCACGGGGTACTTTCATGCAGGGAAGTAACACTGGGTTAAATTATACGTGTAAAAGCTAGCAGAGCTCTGGAAGAATTCAGCAGCGGTAGGGCTTATGCAGAGGCAGAGGAAGTTGCAACACCCATGTAAGAGAACCAGAGGTTTTGGCAGGACTCTGCTCTGAGTATCTGCTACACAGATACAGATACAAATGCAAAGCACATGGTTCACTTAAGAACTGTTAGCCACTGACTTGCTACAGTGGCTGAAGACAGTTATTGGGCAGAAAGAATCACAAGGCTAACTCACCATTTGCAAGGAAACACTGTCTCATCCTGTGGACTAGCTCTCATCTGCACACCTATGTTAAATATATTTAATGTATTAAGAAACAGATATGGACTGAAACATCCACACTTACACAGATCCTGAAACAGAGTTTCAAGTAGGATCTTATTTGTGCATTTCAGTGTTTGTTAATCATATTCATTCACATTCCTATCAGGCATATGGGAAGAGTCTATACAGAAGCCAGCCAAGAGGAAGAAGCAACTAAAATAAACAGATGGGTGGACAGGGAGGAAATAATATTAAGTAGTTAAACACATAGTGTCTGGAGAGAAAAATAAAAGGACTAAGAAAAATATATCAGGCAAGAACTCTTCTCTCCTTCCTTACATCACACATGGAGCAAGTGATAAGGGCTCTTGGGGAAAATGGTAAAGTGTCTGTAAACAAATACAGAGATAGTAAAGATGAATATAAGGGACCTAGCAACACACACAGAGGGGGCAGACACAATTTGTGTTACCCTGGAATAAATAACTTCACTAGCTTTCAGTGAGGTTTTTCTAGATTTACACTAAAATAATTGAAAGCAGAATCTGGCCCAGAAAGAGGATTCTTGAATTTAACCAAAACATTATGATGAAGTGAAAAATCAGCAGAGGCTAAAATAGCGATGGATATAAACTCCAGCTGGTCAAATAATGAAAGACAGATTAATGAAAATGTGATTCAAATCTGATTCTTTTGCTACCAGTGGAGTCACACACAGACATTATTCTCCTAGTCTCCTATTTAAAAGTTTAGTCATCCAGTCATGGTGAGGAAATAATACTGCGTGAAAACTGTGAATGTAGTAAACAATTCACCAAATGAACCATATGAACTACACAGGAAAAACTGAAGAATTCTTCAGTAGAATTCATTCAGTAATCAATAGTGTGCAGGGTAAGTAACTCACAAGGAAACAAAAAAATTATTTACCTCTTTGATTCCTCGATTCCTACTTAGACAGCTCTGTTGCGAACATACTCTCAGTGCAGGGCTTCACCAGCCAAAGAGGAAGACTACAACACTTTAACACAAGGGTTTAAAATGTGTTTTATGAAGAACATATAGAAAAAATACCATAATTTAGATATTGGGAACTCCTTAGTGCCATTGAGACCACTCATAGTGATGGTGGCAACAAAGAAGGGATGAGCTTATCTGGCATCAGATTAACTCTATTTCCAATTCAGCAAAACTCCTTTTCCTATCATATTTGTACAAAGTCAGCAATACTACTTTTCACAGAATAATGAAGAACTTTGAAGCACTGGTAACCACAGGACAGAAGCATGAAAAATCCAATGTCTGGACTGAATCCAACCTTCCTGATATAATTTGAATTTGCAGAATTTCACGTTACATTTTAAATGCATGTCCTTAGTCTGCACAGCTACAAGTAAAAGGAGATGCTGCCTTACCAGAAACCACTAAGCATTGCCTTCCTGTCTGTCAGAAAAAGAGAAAAAAACTAAGATCATGTGCAAAAACTGAAAAACAAAAGCATGTCTTGAAAACTGCCCACTGAGGAGTAGCTCACATAGATTCTACTACACAATGGTAAATTTGTGGCTGTGCTCATGAAAGCAGAAAATCTGCCTTTTGATGAAGAGGAGTAGCATTTTCTGCTTAGATTTAATAGAGGAAAGAACAGTGATATAGCTCTGCTCTCTACCAATCCCACCCATGTGGGGAAGATTTTCCTGGCTCTTAGGCTCCCAGAAGATTGTTGTGAATATATAATGCTTCCCTTTTCAGTTGTGACACCTTCCTTCCCATCCCTAAGGAGAGAAAAATTGGGATCATATTGAAGTTTTAGATGCATGTAAATGCCAGTGATCCAGTAAATCAAATGCCCACCTTTTAGGATTTGGAGAAGACACCAGAAATGCCATAACTTAAACAAGCAGGCACAAAGGAATCTTCCTATACTTACTAGGAATAATCCAGTATACATCTTTACATCTATTCTCTGTGAGGTCTTCTACCCCTCCTCTGTACCTTCCTCCAAGAAATATGGATGCTCTGCACATTTTCCCAAATGTTGCCATTCAGAGAACACATATGTAGATACTGAAAATGCAAGAGCTGGGTTTGTTGTTTGTTTTTTTTTCTTTAATGTAAAGAGAAGTATAAAGGAAGGGGAGAAACTGAGAGGCTCAATCTTTGTCTTTGAGAGGTGCAGAAAAATCTGAGGGGACTCACATTTATGGAGAGACAATTACTTTATTTTGACTTCCCAAAGCCATGGGCTAGAAATTGGGCTGAATCTTCACAGAGACTTTGGAACCACAGATTTATTATATATGCAACTATAGAGTTGCATTGCACCTCTGTCTATTATTACCTCCAAGTTTCTGAAACAAAACAAAACAAAAAGTAAGTTAATTCAGAATCATGTATAAGCAATAATTTTACATTGTGGTATGGTTTTATTCCTAGTTCAAATTCTTATGTCTCTCAGGATTTAGAACATTTACCAACAGTAGTGTCTACCTTTCCAGTAAAAGCAGTGACATTTTTTTTTTTCTATTCGGATTAGCGTGGATGCTATCCACTAAAGGGAACATTCCCATACTCTGTGTTTTTGTTTAACTGCCACTTGTAAGAATTATACAGATGTATGAGTAGGAGAAATGCAGCTTTTCAAATGCATTTAGAAAAACTGGGAATAGTTTTTCTTTATTATTATTGGTCTAAAAAACATTAGTACTGACTTACAGATGGTCATCTATGCTGGAAGCTTATGGAAGAATCTTAAATTGGGGAAAGATTATTCTAAATTTAGGGAAGCATCAACTCCCTAATGCTAAAGGTGGAGTCATGCTGCTAAACATATTAGTATTTCTTAATTCAAACACCTGTTCTGCCTGAAAGATACATAAAAAAAGCTCTTATTTATTGCTTGCATCTCCATTTCAGATTTAATCTCACTATAAATTCATCTCATGTTAATTTATGTGCAAACAAAGACACACACATTTTAAATATCCGAAATGCTGGAAATAAACTTATTTTTAATTTTGTGCTTGTTTTCCATTTGTCAACCAGCAAATGAAAGGACTGAATAAATCATGCACTAATTGCCAGCGGTGCTAAATTTAGTGTGAGATCTGGAATCCTTTTGATCAAAACCGCTGAATATGAAATCGTCCTCAGCTCTCTAGGCAACTTTATCCGCCTTTCTATTCTCCATCTGTCAGTCACCTGGGAATTTGTGAACTATTCCATATGTCAGGCTTGTCAATCACAATGGAATGTGGGAACTATCTGCCTACTGCATAGGAATTCTTGTTAAAAATTAATCTGCATTAAACTAGATGTTCTATATTTTGAGTACCGTATTGTTTAGTGTTGCTAAACATTTTTACCTATATAAAGCTAACGAGAAATTATATTTGACATGGTTATTTGATATATTTTTGTAAGTTTTTTAATATACACACAGAATTTTTTTCACTAGTTCTGGAAGTCTTGGGAAATGTTGATTTTATCACCTATTTCAATTGTTCTAAGTTTTCTCAATCAGTTCCTTAGGGTCTGAATTTTAGATTCTTTGTGTCAGCACAAAAGTGATTTGTATTTCTAAAGAGGGGTCAACAAAATTTTTTGCAGACACTTTTGACTGGGTGAACTTAGAGGGAAAAATTAGATTCTTTCCAGCACCATTCCGTGTGTGTTATTACAATTTGTTGAAACTTTAAAAGTATAATCTATGTTAACGAAGACTAAGCAAGGACATAGACAGTTACTTCACGAAATTATAAGCTATGGGATCTTCTATTTTGACTTAAAGAACCCTTATTTAAAAATTGTTTGCTTTCCCTGTATTTTCATAGAGACACTTAAATATTGCTTCTGTTAAAACTGGGTGAGTTATGGACGCCTTTACTGAATCTTCTCCTATTAANTTTCCTGGCTCTTAGGCTCCCAGAAGATTGTTGTGAATATATAATGCTTCCCTTTTCAGTTGTGACACCTTCCTTCCCATCCCTAAGGAGAGAAAAATTGGGATCATATTGAAGTTTTAGATGCATGTAAATGCCAGTGATCCAGTAAATCAAATGCCCACCTTTTAGGATTTGGAGAAGACACCAGAAATGCCATAACTTAAACAAGCAGGCACAAAGGAATCTTCCTATACTTACTAGGAATAATCCAGTATACATCTTTACATCTATTCTCTGTGAGGTCTTCTACCCCTCCTCTGTACCTTCCTCCAAGAAATATGGATGCTCTGCACATTTTCCCAAATGTTGCCATTCAGAGAACACATATGTAGATACTGAAAATGCAAGAGCTGGGTTTGTTGTTTGTTTTTTTTTCTTTAATGTAAAGAGAAGTATAAAGGAAGGGGAGAAACTGAGAGGCTCAATCTTTGTCTTTGAGAGGTGCAGAAAAATCTGAGGGGACTCACATTTATGGAGAGACAATTACTTTATTTTGACTTCCCAAAGCCATGGGCTAGAAATTGGGCTGAATCTTCACAGAGACTTTGGAACCACAGATTTATTATATATGCAACTATAGAGTTGCATTGCACCTCTGTCTATTATTACCTCCAAGTTTCTGAAACAAAACAAAACAAAAAGTAAGTTAATTCAGAATCATGTATAAGCAATAATTTTACATTGTGGTATGGTTTTATTCCTAGTTCAAATTCTTATGTCTCTCAGGATTTAGAACATTTACCAACAGTAGTGTCTACCTTTCCAGTAAAAGCAGTGACATTTTTTTTTTTCTATTCGGATTAGCGTGGATGCTATCCACTAAAGGGAACATTCCCATACTCTGTGTTTTTGTTTATACATGATNCAAACACCTGTTCTGCCTGAAAGATACATAAAAAAAGCTCTTATTTATTGCTTGCATCTCCATTTCAGATTTAATCTCACTATAAATTCATCTCATGTTAATTTATGTGCAAACAAAGACACACACATTTTAAATATCCGAAATGCTGGAAATAAACTTATTTTTAATTTTGTGCTTGTTTTCCATTTGTCAACCAGCAAATGAAAGGACTGAATAAATCATGCACTAATTGCCAGCGGTGCTAAATTTAGTGTGAGATCTGGAATCCTTTTGATCAAAACCGCTGAATATGAAATCGTCCTCAGCTCTCTAGGCAACTTTATCCGCCTTTCTATTCTCCATCTGTCAGTCACCTGGGAATTTGTGAACTATTCCATATGTCAGGCTTGTCAATCACAATGGAATGTGGGAACTATCTGCCTACTGCATAGGAATTCTTGTTAAAAATTAATCTGCATTAAACTAGATGTTCTATATTTTGAGTACCGTATTGTTTAGTGTTGCTAAACATTTTTACCTATATAAAGCTAACGAGAAATTATATTTGACATGGTTATTTGATATATTTTTGTAAGTTTTTTAATATACACACAGAATTTTTTTCACTAGTTCTGGAAGTCTTGGGAAATGTTGATTTTATCACCTATTTCAATTGTTCTAAGTTTTCTCAATCAGTTCCTTAGGGTCTGAATTTTAGATTCTTTGTGTCAGCACAAAAGTGATTTGTATTTCTAAAGAGGGGTCAACAAAATTTTTTGCAGACACTTTTGACTGGGTGAACTTAGAGGGAAAAATTAGATTCTTTCCAGCACCATTCCGTGTGTGTTATTACAATTTGTTGAAACTTTAAAAGTATAATCTATGTTAACGAAGACTAAGCAAGGACATAGACAGTTACTTCACGAAATTATAAGCTATGGGATCTTCTATTTTGACTTAAAGAACCCTTATTTAAAAATTGTTTGCTTTCCCTGTATTTTCATAGAGACACTTAAATATTGCTTCTGTTAAAACTGGGTGAGTTATGGACGCCTTTACTGAATCTTCTCCTATTAATATATGTTGTTTGAACACTTCTTTAATTAAAGCTATGTTCACGTATTTTTAAATGGAAATCACATATTTTAATTGGAATTAGCTCTAGTCAACTACATTTTTCTAAAGAAAAATAAAAGCATATCACAGCATCAAACAGTCTTTCCAATAAATACTCAAAAAATACAGATTCATGTTTATGCTGTTGCATTACATGCAATTGGGTTTGGTGGGGAAGGAGCACCTGACTGGACAGCTCCAGTATGACTTGTTTTGTGACATGTTTTCTTACTCCAGCCCTTCTCCATGTTACCCTGCTTCTTGCTAACATATTTTCCAGTTAGTCACCTGCTTCCAATGTTTGGAAAATGTATATCACAGAATCACAGATATTAGGGGCTGGAAGGGACCTAGAAGATCATCTAGTCCAACCCCCCTGCCTGAGCAGGATCACCTAGACCAACTCACCCAGGAACAGATCCAGGCGGGTCTTAAGTGTCTCCAGAGATGGAGACTCCACAACCTCCCTGGGCAGCCTGTTCCAGAGCTCTGTCACCCTCACTGAGAAAAAGTTCTTTCTTGTGTTG